>JABSTQ010004583.1:0-57071 GCA_013358835.2 Ixodes persulcatus | reverse complement strand
CTCTGCTGCGTCGCGCGATGACATCGCAGCAGAGGCTGGTTGCACTATCTCTTCACGGGGCGCGGTACCGTCGGGCGGAGATGCGCTCCGATAGCAAACCAAAACTTAAAAACCCGTCGAAGTTGTGCGGTTTTTCAGAAAGCCGTAAAATGCTTCGCGTGCCTTCTATTGTTCTGCAATTTGTTGATTTAGTGTTTTCGACGATGCTGAGCAATTTTCTAATTGAAACCATGCCCTTAAACACAATATTAAAAAAGTGAACTACGCAAAAATAATTAACAACTTTATTATCCCGAACTTTAATAATCATCCTAAATGGGCCCCTGGCCCAGGGCCAAAAACGACACAAGCCTTTTTTCGTTGCGATGAGTAGTTTTCGCAGGAGCGATTTGGCCTGAGTTCTCTGAAACACTTTGTATATCTTATATAGGTTCTTCCATTGAATAGAACATACTTATTACAAAACATTCGTAAAAGATGCACTGAAACGGTTTGTGCAGGTGAGTTATACGGCCAGGGCCCGTTTGCTCGAAGCTGGTTAAAGACCGGAGACCACTTCGCGCTTTCCACTTTTTCCTCGTTTCCTCCTCTTCCTCCTTCTACCCTTTCCACCATTGCCTGTTTTCTCCTTCTCACCTCTCTCTACCCCCTCTGTCCTCCAGCCCTGCTCCGCTAAGCCCCGCTAAGCCGGTGTTGGCTAAGCCGCGGCGGCTATGCCATAGACTCCAACGAGAGAAAAAAAGGGGGGGGGGGGAGGGGGGGGATGGGGTTAGTTTACAGAAGAGCCACCCCAACATGATTGACAAGCCACCTTGAGTCCGTGCGTTGCAATGCCCTTGACTAGTGTAGGTTTTTAGGCAGCATGCCGTGCACTGGAATTTCTTGAAGATATTTTTTTGTGACGTTTTTATTATTATTGGTTTTCGTTCTTTTTTTTTTATCGTTGAAATTTACGAGAGTGGTGAGTGGCAAATCTTTTAGTCTTTCCAAACGGCGTCCGTCAATATGGACCGAGTATCAACGTCTCCGCCTTTTGTGTCAAGAAAACGCCTGAGTGACGGTACTGAAAAGGAATAGGTTTGCGAGAGGAGTAGCTTTCGTCGCACACTCAATTTGACTTTTCGTTGTGAGGAGGAAATTATCAAATTTAATGATCTGTTGAACAACGCAAAGTGCACATTCAAAGGCGATTCCTTGGCAACCATTATCGCTAGAGCACTGGAGATGGGGTTCAAGGAAAGGACACCAGTACCAACAGAAACCGCCGCATGGTCGAGAATGAGAACGAGGAGATTGTCGATGGTAGAGTGGATTCTCCAGGCGAAGGCGTCGTGCAGTGCGAGAAACAAACGCGGTTCTCGTTTCCTGGTCCTAGAGCGTTTCCTCGCCAATCCTTCGGCGCAGTGTGACGCGTCCTTTGAAGGGGCACCCTTTTTGCTGGCTTATCACCATTCACGAGCTCCCACATAAGCCCCCCCCCCCCCTCTCCCCCCCCCCCCCCCCCAAAACCGGAGGGTGCGCGCGGACTCAGGCAACGACTTTTAGTTTTTAGTCCCCTCTTTCTATCCTTTGCTTCCCCTCGCCCCTTGCTCAAAGACGTGAGAGGAGGAAGCCTTGCAGAATATCGGATTGGTATCCGGCCTGTTAACTAACCGCGGTTAACCGGATTTCCCTACGAGGGGGAATTTTAGGTCACGTGACCTGCAGAGTAGGGACGCCGAAGTCAAATAGTACCTAGCATCAGACAATATGGCTGCTACGGCTGCTCGTCACACTTGGGTACATTTATTTTTACGAAGATGCGTCATCCTCGTGCCACGAAAAGGAAATTTCAACACTGAGTCTACAGTCGGAGTCGACGGCAGCTCGCTTACCGCCGGACGGCGAGCGTGCTGTGGGAGCAGGGCTACGCTTGACTGGTCACGTCAAGTTCGAGTTCACGCATCGCCCCCTGAAGTGGACTTGTTTCAACGAATGCTACAGTCAGCGGGACCTTTAAAATATATTACCTAGGTGATGTTTCACGAGAAAGTTATGAGATCGTACCGCTATCAAAATGTCATGTCAGCAGATCTTGCGTTGTAATCAACGTCTTTTCTTTCTTTTTTTTTCACTTTTAAAACCTACCTTGAGCCGCAATCGCATGGTAGTGAAACAAATCTCTCCGAAAAACTGCCTCTAATCGCGGAGTCTGGTTTATAGTACAGTTCGCCGTGTATTGTATTTGCAGCGCATCCACAACACCGACGACCCCCTTGCAGCGGGAGACGGTTCAACGAAGGCAAGATGTAGACTAAAAACTTTCCTCGGAAGCAAATATCCGTTCGATAGAACTTCGGTACTGTCGTCTCCGAACTTGTATAACTGGGAAATAAACAAAGCTTCTATCATGAAAGAAGTGTCCATGTTTTCTCTTGCGCTTGTCTTTCGTCAATTTATTTTTTTTTTTTGTTTTGGGATAACTAGATGCTTGTTAGGATTATAAAGAGAGACATAATTACGTAGCAGACGATCACAACCAATCTGAAATCGAAAATGAATCAGGCGACATCAAGCATTAGCATGAAACGGCAGAGGAATTGGACATTGGATGAACAATTTCAACTAATTCGGGTAGTGGGGAAGCAAAAATATCAAATTATGGGGAAGTTCAGTGCTACGATCACGACCTAAACAGAAAGACAGGCATGGGCTGTTTGCGCATCCCAGACCAATTACAGCAGTGTTGAAGGAACCTTTTAAAGAGCACCAGACGGCTGTACAGCTTATACAAGAAGCACAAACAGCGCACAGGTAAGTTCATTGTGTTTTTAAGTTAAAAAAATATTGCATTGCTTTAGTGATAACATATGGACAATCAAACCTAGAAACGTGTATGTGGACATTTGTATATTCGTGCACCTTTGCCCTCTGCTGGGAGTCGACTTGTCATCTTCTAAGAACAGCAGTAAAAGCAGTGTTACAGCATCAGAAGACCATTTATTGCAGTTTATGTACAAGTTCTGCACAGGCTGTCTGGAACTCATAAAACAGTTCTAGTGGAAGACCCAAAACTTTGGACACAATATTAACACACATTTTTAGAGAGCACAATGGTCCAGGCCAACCGAGGCCGACAGGCCAAACTGTAAGAAAGTGAAAATTGCATGATTACATAGTCCACAGTTTTAGCAATGTTATGTCACAGTTACTGAATGTTTAAAAGAATGCCTCATGCAGTATTTGTTTATTTTGATTTTCCCATGAAAGTTCCATTTACATACTTGGTTGAACAGTGAACCCCACCTCCTTTGTTTTTGCTCATGACTCAAGTTAGTAGTAGACGAGACGAAATTACTATGCCTTAATTCATAGGTGCTGGGCCAAACCCCATGTCTTGACGCCCCTCGTCGAAGCCGTCCTGGAGACGATCGGCGAGGACTCTCCCAACCTGTGCGGGTTTGATTGCCACGATAGGCGACACGGAAGAGTAGGTGACTGGTTTCTAGACCCGATTGTGTGACGAGTAAATGGTGCTAAGGAACTGGTCATAGTAAGGCAGAACTGTCGCTCCAGGCGAGGCTCTAAAAGACGAGGACAAATGTTGATAACAAGATGGGCATGTTGCCATTTGAATAGCATTACTGCCGAGTACTTTTATATAAAGACCAGAGGCCAGATTCCCGAAACATTCTTACGGCAAAAAAGTTAGTAAATTTATCTTACGACAAAGTTACAAACTTTTGAGTATTCCCGAAGCAAAATGTTTGTAAGTTTTGCGCACATGTCGACGAAATCCGTAACTTGCGCAAAACTTGCGAACATTTTGCTTCGGGAATACTCAAAAGTTTGTAACTTTGTCGTAAGATAAATTTACTAACTTTTTTTGCCGTAAGAAAGTTTCGGGAATCTGGCTTCAGTTTTATTTCAACCACAAAAGCTCAAAGGCGGGTCGAAGTATAAGTCACGAAACCGTCTGCCAGAGTACACTCCAACATTTGACAAGACCAAGAGCTATTACATTTCTCATTATTTTCAACAAGGCTGAAAGAGTTTTACCGAAGCTACAAATTTATGAAATAGGACGGCATGCAATGAAAAATCAGGAGGTAAAGCTGTTTACCATAATCTAATAAAAATTAAATGCAACAAAGTGGCAATGGCTTTTTTTTATGCTAACTGTAACAGGTTTTCAATGTGTAAATTAAAAGATCACACACAGTTCAACCATCCTGTTGCTAGTTTTACCAACTTAGGAAAATTGGCTCAAACACTACCTTCATTCCCGTTGTGAAGTTAACGACTCCCATGATGGTAACCTGTGCGAGTAAAATCAATGCCAGTGAAACTATGTGCTGTAATGTTTGAAGTTGTCCTATCAATGTGCACAGTGCAACGAGATTTGACTGGAAATGTGAGCACTAATTTTATGAACTGTTAATCACATAGCTACACAGCTGCATTCAAACCTTTAGCAGTGGAAGTGTATGAACACATGCATGCAAATGCTCTTCACAACCAAATGCGCATTTTCCCACACCATGTATTGGGCAATTGTGCAAGAAGTAACGACACTGTGCTCCGACCTCAAGCCTGCACGTCAGTATATAAACCAACTTAGCTAGCAAACTTTGTCCTCTGCACCAACACGTATGAATAAATTTTGGCACAGCATCGGCATCTTTATCAGGGTTACAAACTATGCACAGTGTGTTTGTTCTCTTTGCTCGTACTGACAAGAACAAAACCTGACCACTTTTTACACACGCATTTGTAGCAGCTCCAGGGGAATAGATCCACAGCCCGGTCCCTCCGGGAGCGGAAGTGCTGCACGAAAGTCTGCCACAGGAGGCGGTGCAGCGGGCTCCAACGAATGTGTCGTACAGCTGACGTTGGTGGCGGGAGGCTTCACAGCGGTTCCTGCAGGAGACAGAGAGGCAGCAGCAGCTGGAGGGAGCGAATCTCCTGCTGGAGACGAGTGCACAGAAAGGGTTAAGCAAGCTGCCATGGCAACGATCGCAGCAGCAACTGCTGCAGAGGAGTTCTACCATCAGTCAAAAAATTACTAGAGGACCAAAAAACTTTAAAAAATTTTAAGTGGACTGGAAACACAGCGTGCAGAATTGCAAATCTAGTTGTTAAAAAAACAATTAGGAGAAGAGTAAACATGGACATATTATGCTGTTTTTAATTTTCAATTTGAATGTATTTGTTTACATATGACAAAGCCAACACAGCTGCTGAGAAATAAAACTAATTTTACTTGCAACTGTCAATAGATTTCTGGATTCAGATCTGCTATACTCAGTCTCGTCCTACGATGGACTAAAGCCCAATGCTACGGGCCGCCAGGTCCAATCACGAGCCTGTTTGAAACTATGTGGTATATTTACTATGGGCCCCAGTCCTTCGTCGGGTGAGATGAAATATAACTAAAGCATGTACAGCATATTAAAAATTTTATATATCAACATTGTATCACAGAAGATAAGTTGTAAAAGGTAATGCTTGACGACTTTACATCATTGGGGGTACCTTGCCAGCACAATGCACTGGTACTCAAGACCATGCGAAGCAGCATGTGCAATATATTGGTATATTTACGCTCAACCGATGAACTGGCTGATGATGGCGTACCGAGCCTCATTGCTTTCGTCACGACCCGCTGCCACGGGCTCGACAGGAACCTCTTCGGGGAGGACAGTCCTTGGCATGCTGCAGGGGTATGTCTTGGCCAGGTTGTGCAGGACACAGCAGGCGACAGCGATGTCACAGCATCTCTCTGCTGCATGCTCAACTCAGCATGGAGGCAGTGGAACCTACGCTTGAGCTGGCTTATCATCCTGCACAGTGTATAAATAGAGCAAGATCTGTTATCCTTTTGAAGTGGTTTAACAAGAACATCTAATGAGGTCGGCATGTGATGTCAATCATCGCTCCAGCCCATTGAAAACGTGATATTATGCTTAATATTATATATTTTTGCTGGAATTTGCTGGACATAGTAATGATATGCAGATTTTGTTAAAGATACCAGTGATGTGATTGGTCAGAGTCATTTTGGCGCAGCTCTTGGAGCAGTCAAAAGTCAATTTTGGAGGAACAAAAAGAACTTCTGTAGCAGAAGCACACATTAATTTTTATTCATACCAATGCAAACACTTCAAGCTTAATTTTTCGGCCTGTCTAACTAAAAGTCAATGTCTAAATTGCCTTCTCACATACATTCAAACCTTTGTTAGCATCAACTGCACAGCAGGAGTCCCTCAAACACAAAACTATAGCGTTTAGTTGCATGGAGAAGCACCATGACAAGGTGACAAGAAGGTGAGTGATGAAGGACAACACAAACTGCTTTGAATGGTTATTTTAGGTACTGAATGCCACTGAAATAGTACCATAAAATTGATCACATAAACTGATGTTTCCTTCAAGTTCTAGAGGTTGTAATAAAACTGCAATTTTTGCAATTTATAATTCAGATAAAAAGCAAAGCACTTGTCATTTGATTATCAACATAAATTACATTTTATCTGTAGAACTTCATAGCAAAAACGACATGTGAACGAAACTTAAAAACAATCCCGCCAAACTCATTCAGGTTCTTCCTGAGATTCCATCCACTGCTCCTGTCAATTTAGTTCTTATCTACTCACACCTATAGAAAATTGATAGCTAAACAAATGAGTTGGCATAAATAAATAAACATACAAAAGAGCACATTTAAATGTTCTTGCAATACCGAAGTACCCTTACTAAATCTTGAATTCGAAAAAGGTACTGCTAGGATCTCGCAATCTATCATATTTACGAGCCGAAGTTCTATTCGGGAATTGTGTTGCGTCTCGCTTTGGAGGAGTGCTTTCCGCTTAAAGGGGCCCTGCAATGACTTTTTACTGGTTTTTATTTTGCACCGAACCTAAGCGCACTGAACGTAGTAACTTAATGAAACTTTTCTTTTCGCAAAATTTGATTTATTTTAAAAGTTATAAGCAAATTAGAATTACAAAAACAAGCAAAAAATAACCTCCTTCATGACGTCGTAGGTCCTGGCTTGAGTGGCCGTGAACTATACTTCGTTTCAGCTTCGGTCCGAGCGCGGCCGATGTTATGAGCCGAAGGGCCAATCAAACAGCGCAAAAAAGCGCAACGTCATGGCGTGCTCTCTGTGCTTGATAGGACTAGCCGGCGTAGGAGCACGCACAGAAAGGCGGCGAATACCGGCTAGTCCTATCAACTGCAGGGAGCACGCCATAACGTTGTGCCTCTTTCGCTGTTTGATTGGCCCGTCGGCTCATAACATCGGCCGCGCTCGGACCGAAGCTGAAACGAAGTATAGAGGAGAGATAGTGAGCTCATCCAGCGCTCACGGCTGCCGCACTCCGTGTCGACGGCTCAAGAGGGCGCCACTAAAGCGTGTGTTGGATAGGCTGTATGAAGCAGGCGGCCAGGGCGGCTCGCATTGCATTTGCTGCGCGATTAAAGACTATTTCGGCATAACACTTCATTGGCCGCAAATGACAGCAAACACGGGGTAAAAATCAGTACAGAACGGGAGCCACTTCGCGCTGCCATACCGCCAAATGGCCTTTCTACGCTCCGAGACCTTTCTACGCTCGTCGTTCGTCGGCGCCTCATCCCACTAGCCCTTTCTAATATGCGCCGCTTTTTCCGCCGCTTGGTGGCAGGTATGTCGACGGGTCATTTCTTGTTTCGTACTTTATAAACTGCATTTGTTTCTTTTCTGATCTAAAATACTGAACAAAAACTACTTTCATACATAATTGAAACGGTTCGCGACACTTATATTTTGTATCTCGACCAAAAAGAAAGCTTTTAGCGGCTCTGACCAGTAGTAAGCCTAGGACCAAAAACGTCACATTTCGCGCGCTTTCGGTACCGCGGGTCGCCCTCGTCGGTGGAGGAGGTTTCCGCGTCGTCCGGTTTAAATATGACGCACTGATATTTAGTCACTCTCTCCGTGCCCGTTGGCTTGCCCGAACCCCAAGAGACGTGGAAACCGCAAAAAAGGTAGACGCTTAAATATGATTGCAGGGCCCCTTTAACACGGAGGTGGCTGCGGCTAAGCAAGACATGCAAAATCGCGATGCCTACTCCGTGGTGTTCGCTTCTCTGCAGTACACCAGAGCGCGGTGAAAAGCGCACTCAACGACACTAGCTAACCCTCCAGAATAAACAGACGACTAACATGAAAATTATTACGAAACTTTCAAATACTGTCTGTCATTCATACAAAATGTGATCGAATAGTATGGTATTCAAGACGATAATCAAAAGTTTTGAAAACCTGAAATCTTGAGTAATCATATCATAACGGTCCGGCCGGGCAGCAAGGCCCGAGCTATTATATTTTCAGTATTATTAAAGTGACATTAAGTTTTGGCACTATGTTGGAGAAAATTCCTCACATTTTGGTTAAATGTAGCAGAACATAGCAGAATCACTTTGGGGCAAATGGCACAGCAATTCCATCACTGATATAATGAAAATGTTCTTCGCAAAAACCTGCAAGGAAAATGCAGTTTGAGATAAGCAGTATTTAAGAGGATATGTTTGAATATGTCTGTACTCAAACTGTCCAAAAACAAGACCTGCCTAAGCCAATGTGTAATTTTTTTTTCTAAGAATTGCTTTACATTAGGCATTTCTAACAACTGCTATTGTTTGAAAATTATGAACTTCTAGTAAAAACTTGTAGGTTAATAAACCCAGTCATACAGCACCAACAGGAAGGATATGTTTCAGAGAAGATTTAACTTCTATTCTGGAGTTCAAACAGAAAAGAGCGAATGAAATATCATAATTAATCTGACATATAGAGTTAGCTGACAAATGGTTGAATTTTGTGAATTGACTTACTTCATACCCACAAAGCTGGCTAATCTTAGAATAAACATTACAGGCTATGGCAGAAGGTTATAGCCAGTAGTATAAATAAGGTGGAGTAGAGATACGCCTTCCTTTCCTTGCTTCTGAACAGTCGTAGCCTTCTATGCAAGAACATAAAAATGGCAACAAATGTAAAGCACACGCACAACCATATGAAAAAGTTTAGGTGCCTCAAGGTGCCGAAACTCTGAAGCGTCGAACAAGGACGCATAGCCTGGCTTTACCGTTCTACGATGCTCCTCTTTGTGCTATGCGACGCATTGTAGGCGACCTCCGCTGCTGATGACGGAGAGAAGAAGGGCGTCATCAGCCATGGCTTGCCAGGTGTAGCCGCTATCTCCAAGCAGTAGACCATCGTAAACGCCATCGGCCAGCTTGCCTGAAACCGAGCCCTCGGTGAATATCCTAGAGTCGTGGGTGCTTCCAGGCATCAACAGCACCCGCGACCGAAGGAAACCCACCGACCTCAAAGAAGGCCTGTTGCAAGGCATGACCCTCAGCTTCACCTGGCCACCTGCATTGTAGACGAATTTGAGTCAGTCTGTAGCACTATGACATTGACAGCGATGGTATTGTTGTTGTGATCACATGCTTAGAAATAACACACCTATCATTCATCTTCATCAATAGCGAGCAATAAAAACCTTGTCCGCACAATGACAGTACTCAGTAGCCGCAAGACTAGCTCAGTAGCACCAAGTGCATAGTTGGGAGTGTAGAAACCAGGCTGTTTATAAATATCTGCACTCCTACTTTATTTGTAGTTTAGTTGCATTTGCACCTGCGCCAATAATAGGTACTAAGATAGTCATTTTGTACACTCCAGTTGGTTCGTGTAATTTTACTGCTCAGTTCACTGGTCTGCATGTCACGCTCATAACCAGAAAACAAATACCGAGTGCTGAAGCAACACTATTAATGTTCCTTTAGGGAGGTACCAGTATACGGGGGATCGATACGCTGGCAGATATTCATGCTAGCAAGTCTACAGCTTAAGAAACAAAAACTGAAGGGTCATTGCACAGGTGGTGCGCCGTAAATAAATTGCAGAATAGGTGTGCTGAGACGACCACCTTCAACGAACTCAGGTATTCACGCACCGAAATTTCTATACAAAGAGTTTCTGAAATAATGGTGATTGCTCATCGAGCGATCTAGGCCCAGGCTTCCTTCTCGGAAAACTGGCATGCACATGCGCCTAGTAAGGGGACGCGCCAGGAGATGCTCCAAACCACTTACCCTACGAAGTCTCGGGCACGACGTGACAAGGCCAGAGTCACCCGCCTCACAGTCCGCGAAGCAGTGGAGACGTGCACGGGGATGTAGTCCCCTGCGGTGATAAGGAAGTTCTCCGAGGCGCAGAACTACAAGCCGACAATGACCTGCTGCTCTGCAGAGAGGGCGTGGGGGCGAGGCGTCGGCCGCTCCAAGTCCGGGCGCAGTGTGTCGGCGAGGAACACAATGCCCCCGCGACCGAATCGAAGCACTCCTGCAGTTCGTCCTCGTCGAACCTCTCCAAAGGGTTCAAGCGGTCACGGAACACACGCTGCCGTCCCATCATCACAACAGCGTACTGGGCGAACACACGCTCTCTTCGATCTCGGCGTCGCGTCACAGTCGACATTGCGTCCCTTATCTTCGCCAATCCGTCCGCAAATCAGTTGTCAGTCAGTCGGAGGGCGAGTCGGACAAACGCGCCAGGTGCGCATCCACAATTGGCCCTCTCTCCCTTCCCCATCTTATTCACAACGCTCAAGAAGAAGAGTCGGAGGGTCGGTTGGGCAAACGGCAGAGAAGACAAACAGTGAAAATCAGCTGATAACTAAAGCGCGGGAAACGTGCGTTGTTGCAAGATACGAGAACAAAACAACAAATCTATAAAGACCGTTGCCAGATCCGAAATCAACGCTGTAAACTTATGCTGTGTTTGGCGAAACAATAGATGCATCAAAATATTTATGATTTTTTAAAAATATTTATATATATTTGATGCATAAAAAGAAACACTACGATAAGATGTCGGTTTTATTTTCTTAATAAAGACAAAACTAGCGAAAACGTTTCTTAAAAGGCTATTTGTTTGCTTCGACCGGCAGGTGGCGGGAGCTACCGCATAATAAGAAAACACGGAGAAATTTTTGTCGAACGCGGCTAGGTCGGAGGCATAGAGTTATTATAATAAACGCTAGAGGCTCAGCTGGCGCTAGTGTCTACGGGACTTCCGGTTGCAAATTGAAGCAGACAGCATGCAGTCTACTTTTCCAATCTTCCTGTGTATTCCTATGGGAAAACGCGCGTGAATTTTGTCTCTTCGCCGGAAAATAACATGAATAACTTTTGTTATTTCGGTTGTACCGGATAGTAGGTACCTTTATTAATATGGTGAAAGTGTAATTGCTTTAGTTAGAGCATTTTTTCTTTACCACTGAACGATGTTAAACTTCGCTATATTGCAGGCCCAAACCTCTGTTCCATGGCAGGTATGTAGAAACGAGCTACGATTCTAAGCAAAATAACGATCGAAAGGAATGCAAAATGTGTTCAAAGTTCGCCAGCATTCCGTTGGTGCTTATATATTGTTAATATGCCCGTCCTGTCACTATATGAAAATGACCCCGTCGTGCATCTTTACGAGTGGTTAAAAAAAAGTTCGAAACGTAAAGAATAAAGTACATGGGCTACTAAAGGTGTGTTTTCTTATTATATCCTATGTCGGGCAGTTTTTATCGGGCACCTGTTCTCTGGCTTCTCCCTATTTGCAAAGATTTGGAGCGTGCGGGTGATGATTTGAACCCAGAAGAAGCATCTTCGCACATATTCATGAGCAGAAAGAATAAAAACTATATTACGTGACTTTCAATTTATTTTGATCGTCTGCATGCACAAGGAGTTACTTATCCAGTGTCACTGCGTAGTTCTTGCCGTCTCTCTTGGTTTTCCACATGTCCTTCGCTCGTTTGGCACTTATATCCCCCATGCTGGAAAGCGCCGACGCCGTGTTCGCGCTAACAGTGTCCGACAGTGCACATAAATACACGTACGAAGTGGTTTTAACACCGTTTTTCATGCCACGAATTTCAAATAAAAATGCTGTAACTGACCAATTATTTCGTCTTCGTGACTGAGAAATGTTCCAATGTGCCTAGTACATACAAATTATTCGTGATATTTGCTCTTATAATCGAGCGCAGAGAGAAAATGCACTCGCTTTTTCCCATAGAAATACATTACCGGAAGTCAATTTCTGACTGCTTGCTGTCTGCTTCAAAATGCAACAGCACACTAGCGCCAGCTGAGCCTCTAGCGTTTATTGTAATAACTCTATGGTCGGAGGTACCTAGGTAGGGAAACGCGGTTAACTTTTAACCGCGGTTAGAGTTAACCAGCTTCGAGCAAACGGGCCCAGGAGCAAAGCAACATAATCCACGATTGGTGTTCCAAGTCCCCCGCGACGCAGCAATATTAGTGCTGGAGGCGTTGCCCCCCAAAATGTAACAAAATACGTTAGTCGTTCCTTGCAAAATAAAGGAACGCGTTACCGACCTACGTTACCTAAAAAAAAACTGTTACCGTTACCGTTGCCGATAAAAAGTAACGCACGTTGCTTTCGCGTTACTTTTTAATTCTTTTATTTATAAATTGACGGTAACAGCGCTTTTTGTTTTCTTTTTTTTTTGCGACAGAGCTTTTTCGACGTTAGAACAGTAATAAGGGCGTGGGCGTTGGGGTTTTTCTAAAGTGGGACTTTTTGTGGAGAAAGGTCGAGATATGTCTTGAAGATATGTGGAGTAAGTGCAATAATTAATCACTTCAGGCATATACTTCGTTTCAGCTTAAGTCCAGACGCAGCCGGGCCTACGAGCTAATGAGGCAAAACAAACAGCGTCAAAAGCGCGAGTCACTGGGCCTATTTGTTTATGATTGGTTCAGCGATGATAGAACACGTACAGAAACATGAGGAGCACGATGATGGTGCCCTTTTGACGCTGTCTGATTGGGCCCATCAGCTCGTGGCGTGTGCTGCGTCAGGACTTTAGGTAAAACGAAGTATAGACGCTTTCAGGCAGCTGTGCATTGACGCCGCCATAACCGAGCTTCAGTTTTTGTTTCCCCTTATTCCGTTCGCTTCACTTCATCACTGCCACAGCAGAACAAGTTATTGCCAGGGTTGCCAGATAGCTCCTAGCTGATATAGCCAAATGGCTGGTCAGTGTAGCCCAAAAGTAGCCAAAAGCCAAAAATTTGCATAGCCCAAAAGTAGCCAAAATTTCGATATTGCGTTTACAAGCTGAAGGCGAAAGCTCTGCTTCTGTATATGTTTAGGTGAGAGAGATGGTATGTAGAATCAAAGCGTTTCAATATCCCGAAGACAGTTTAATATTTCAAATAATAAAACAAAAAGCTCAGGTGGACACATTTGGACAGTCTCATGCTATGAACAATATTATTAGGAAGCCTTTGTCCCACTCGTACCATAGAGTTATTATAATGTACGCTAGAGGCTCAACTGGCGCTAGTGTGCTGTTGCAAATTGAAGCAGACAGCAAGCAGTCGGAAATTGACTTCCGGTAATGCATTTCTATGGAAAAAAGCGAGTGCATTTCCTCTCTGCGCTCGATTATAAGAGCAAATATCACGAATAATTCGTACGTACTAGGCACTTTGGAACATTTCCCAGTCACGCAGACGAAATAATTGGTCAGTTACGGCTTTTTTATTTTAAAATCTTGACATGAAAAACGGTGCTAAAATCGCTTCGTATATGCATTTATGTGCACTGTCGGACACTGTTAGCGCGAACACGGCGTCGAAGCTTTCCAGCATGGGTGATACACGTGCCAAACGAACGAAGGACATGTAGAAAACCAAGAGAGACGGCAGGAACTACGAAGTAACACTGGATAAGTAACTCCTTGTGCTTGCAGACAATCAAAATAAATTGAAAGTCACGTAATATAGTCCGATTTGCAATAAATAAGTACTGATTTATTCTTTCTGCTCATGAATATGTGCGAAGATGTTAAGTGTTCTGGGTTCAAATCATCACCCACACGCTCCAAATCTTTGCAAATAGGGAGAAGCCAGGGAACAGGTGCCCGATAAAAACTGCCCGACAAAGGAAATAATAAGAAAACACACCTTTAGTAGTTCACGTACTTTATCCTTTACGTTTCGAACGTTTTTTTAACCAGTCGTAAAGATGCACGACGGGGTCATTTTCATATAGCGACAGAACGGGCATATTAGCAATATTTAAGCTCCAGCGGAATGCTGGCGAACTTTGAACACACTCTACATTCCTTTCGATCGTTATTTTGCTTAGAATCGTCGCTCGTTTCTATATACCTGCCATGGAACAGAGGTTTGGGCCTGAAATATAGCGAAGTTTAACATCGTTCAGTGGTAAAGAAAAAATGCTGTAACTCAAGCAATTACACTTCCGCAATATTAATAAAGGTGCATACTATCAGGTACAACCGAAATAACAAAAAGTTATTCATGCTATTTTCCGGCGAAGAGACAAAATTCACGCGCTTTTTCCCATAGGAATACACAGGAAGACTGGAAAAGTAGTGCATGCTGTCTGCTTCAATTTGCAACCGGAAGTCCCGTAGACATTAGCGCCAGCTGAGCCTCTAGCGTGTATTGTAATAACTCTATGACTCGTACTAGCTCCGTACAGTACCTTAGAGTTGAATCGAGCGAAACATTCGTCGGGAAAGCTTAAAATATTTGCAACACTCTTTCCTCCCAAAGTAAAAAAAAAGCTTCACATGACGGATGCTTTCCAGGGTTTCTCGAGAAAAAGGGGGCAATTTAGCGGATATCGGGCAAAAATTGGACATAGCCCAAAAATAGCCGCACGTAGCCACATAGCCAACCGCCACATTTTGACGCCAAACCTATCGCTAGGTAGCCCAATTTGGCTATTAATAGCCCAATCTGGTAACCCTGGTTATTGCCACTTAATGTGCTACTGTCTGTGTCCTTGTCCTCAGCATAGACTTTTGGGGAGGCTCGTCAACGCCCGCTTCAGAGGCTCGGCATCTCGGTAAGGCAAGAGAAGGTCGGCAATGGCGGCTCAATTTGGCGCGTGTTTAAGGCGTCTATAGAAACACGAAACAAATATAAGTGTACTTTGTTTCATGGACATGAGAAGATGTAACGATTAACATAACTACATTACCCGATACTTGAAATAAATAACGGAAGCGCATTACCCGTCACCACTTTGTAAAAGTAACGAGTGCGTTACTATACGTTACCGAAAAAAAGTAACGCGTTAAACGTGGCGCTGCTACTTCTAGCGCGTTACCGCCAACACCGCGCAGCATGCATGCAGGCACTTTTGAAAACGCACTCTTACCTGCTTCATTAGAGACGCGCACCCTGAACCGACGTGTAGTTATGTAATCATTACTGCGTGATACGCGTTAAAGACACTGAGCTGGAGTGGTAGCACTGCACTAGGTCAAGCTTTCTTGTAGAGATTACCCACATTTCCCGTGATTTCATTGAAGACTTTAGTCGCTGAGAGCTTGAAAAACGGGGGCGTTTTTAAGCTATAAGCGTGAATACAAAAAGTCACTTATTGTATACACGTTTATTACCCCGTAATTTGTTCTTCTGCGTTCTCACCGGTTAATGCTGCTGTCTCATTGGCTGCCGAATAAGATAGTCAAAATTTGACACACCCCTAGTTTTTTTGTTTTTTTTTGGCTGTTATCTACTACATAGTTTAACAACAATGCACGCTTCTCGATGGCTCTACAATACATGGGAACTGTCACTTTCAAGTTTTTTCCCCAATAACTGAATGCTCGTTGTACCGACATTATTGTTGCAATTGTTATCACCATACGTTCATTAATGCATCTCACTCTCTTACCGTAATAGCTTTCTCTTTTACTCACTGACAGCAACAGGCTACGAACTATGCCTTTCAGTCACCAGTCTGACCACTCTCGTTTTTTCCTTAACTTTTTGTTTTAATAACTCATCTACTTACATTGCTACAACTTCCCGTTCCTATGTTTTTTGTTTTTTTCTTGAACTGGCATTAAATATAGTAAGCCTACCCGCCATTACAGCCACACAGATTGCGCGACGTGTTCAAAATATGTAGCTGTTCCGTAATCATCAAGCACTAATTGAGCGTGTAAAATAAAATTCTACGAAAGTGTAATAACGAAACCAGGGTTCATAGCAGTGCTTTACCCAGGGCTGCAACATCGCCAGAAAGCTATTCGTCTCTTTTTCTGGCCCCAACCGTGACTTTCTTTAACTGATAAAACACGTGTATAATATTGTATCATGAAAGTACAATCGAATGTCAGACGCCAGGCTCTTGGAGACACGCATAGTTCATTTTCACAGCTCTCAAACACCTCACGCTCTCGCGCTTATGGGCGCGAGGGCAAGTGAAAAGGCTTTCCTTGCGTAATGGCCTGTTCAAAGCAAGACTTTTATAACACTGGACACAAGGTCTGAAAGTGTGTCGTCGCATATTCTTTGTTTTATTTCAAACCAGTGAAGGCAAAGGTAATGGTGCGCACTGTAGCAACTGATCAGCATATCATTATTGTTCGGTCGTGTCAGCTTTTGTTTTTCCGAAATGGCCATTGTGTTGCTAACGGAATGTAGGCGTTGAGTCTTCTTTTCATTTTATTTCGTCCCAATAAACATTTCTCAAAAACTAGAGCCATTTATACGTTGTCGTAGAAGTAAAACAATTTCTCATCTACTGGTGATGATAGAAACAACAGAACTCCTCACGTTTGGCAACCGAAGGCCACGTAGATAGGTCAATCAATTACTTGCTGCTCCCGTAAACTTTCCGTTTGTTCCGGGGTGGAGAAGTTCTGCGACGCCGTCATAAGAACGTCGGTTTTTGCTTTGGAGAGGGTTACTAAAGAGACTTCTGAAAATGGTCCATTGGTCGCAAAACCCTAGAAAACATGTTTGCCGCTGACGTGCTATTTCGTTAGCAGCAGCGCGCCCAGCTTTATCAGCCACTTTACGTTTCTAAAATCGATTCACATCTCAGGAAGCAGTTTGTCTCGCTCTCTATGTTTTTGTTTTCAGATGTATACTTCAAGACGAAACCGAGAATCTATCTTGATAAGCTGAAAAGTCTTCCCCTGCATAGGTTTTCTTTCTTTCTCGCGAAACAGTGGTGCTTCAGTTTCTTTGACTGTTACAAACACACCAATGCAAACTCGCAGCAGTTAAGGTACTGAAAACCAATTAGACAGAGACAAACTCGTTTAGCTGCCAAAGTAAAGCACTTTAAAGTGCCCCTACGAGCTTGCCGTCGCCAATAGCCTACCGCAGGAGCTATACGAACGAGTGGCCATTAACCACAATCAATGGCAACACCGGGAATCACGTTGATCGCTTACCTTTTCTCGATGGCAGACTTTGCAACCATGATGTTTTTTTCCCCAAGCTTGCGTCGTGTCGTTGTCAGCCCAACCGCCTGGATTGTCGATGTTGTTCACATCTCGCAGTGCCTTAGATTTTGCCCAACGTCCGCGTACGCCGGCAGCTCACCTCTGACACGCTAACGCTCGACTATCCTTGCATCATCCATCGTCACACGGATGAGTTCCATGCAAAATTCGGAAATTTCCACACTCACCTGCACTTCCGCTTGTCACGGAAGGAATGTCTCCGTTTGCCCTCTTTACCGGAATGGTATGAAGCTTACCGTTTCCAACGAAACTCCTGGCTCTTATGAGTTGAGAAATGTTTTACAGCAACCTTTTTAAGTATCGGGGAGGGCGGCCCACCAGAACAAAATCCGACCTTACTTTTCTCGTTCCGATGTTTTCGCGTTTTCTTTTTTTCCGAAAACAATAGAAGAATGGAATATGTTGGCTATAGAGGGATGTGTTTGACGTTTATACAAGTTTGTTTGTGTTTCGATGTTTTTGCTAGAAATTAATGTGTTTTATTTACTCACCCTTGCCGAACGGCGTTGCACGTCTCTATGTAAGAAAAAAAAAATACTAATAAAGGGGTACTCCAAGGATTTTTTGAGCTACCCGAACTAACTATATTTTCTGAATCCCCTGCGTTTACCTTTTCCGGTATGCTGTTTTGCGTTGCGAAATTCGACAGTTATAGTGAAATCGGCAAGTGTAAATGTTGCGAAAGCCTACACTCAAATACACACGCACCTTTCAGTGCCATGACGTCAGTGGAAGGCAGGCTTGCCAGTCGAGCAAGCGGTCTAAAGAATAGACAATGCCGAGCATTTGTTCCGTTCTGGTGCGCAGGTACTGGAGCGAGCTTCCAAAGCAGTAATTTGACACCATGAAACTGCCCAGTTAGCACACCAATATTCGTCCTATATTGGTCTCATATTGGTAAATATTGTCGCCAATATTAGCCAATATGGGAAAGTGCAACGTGGTGTTAGTGGACCCAATATTGTCCAATATTAGTGCACATTTTCTAGTCAATATTTGCTACAAGAACTTCCCCAATATTGACCACTATTGGTGCACATTTTCTTACCAATATTGGCTACACTAAATGCCCCAATAATGACCAATCTTGGTACACAACTTTCCGTTTGTTCCGGGGTGGAGAAGTTCTGCGACGCCGTCATAAGAACGTCGGTTTTTGCTTTGGAGAGGGTTACTAAAGAGACTTCGGAAAATGGTCCGTTGGTGGCAGAACCCTAGAAAACATGTTTGCCGCTGACGTGCTATTTTGTTAGCAGCAGCGCGTCCAGCTTTATCAGCCACTTTACGTTTCTAGAGAGCGAGACATACAAAGGCGTTTGACTTTACAAAGGCGTTTGACTGCCTTAGTCATGTGGTTCTACTTAAAACTCTTGAAGCGTATGGCATCCGCGGACAAGCTTTGCTACTTTTACAGTCCTACCTTGAATATCGCCAGCAGTATGTAAATGTAAACGGTTATTCATCCACTGTAAGTTTCATCACGTCAGGGGTCCCACAGGGGAGCATATTGGGACCTTTTCTATTTAATTTATGCATTAATGATATCGTTAACGTAAATAAGCACGCAAAATTCGTGATCTACGCGGATGATACGAGCGTATTTTTTTCTTCCGATACTTTCGACGATTTAATCAATATGGCAAATCTGACCTTATCAAAGATAAAAAGTTGGGGAGATAGCAACTCCTTGAAAATCAATATTCATAAAACAAAAGCTGTGATTTTTCGTCCAAAAAACAATCCAGTGGTGCTGTCTAAAGTACTCACTTTTAGCTCTACTCCAATTGAAATTGTTAGTTGTTTTAAAACTCTTGGAGTCATTTCTAGTGAGGGTATGTCTTGGGATAGCTATATAAATTATCTTATCCCAAAGCTAGCTCGAGTAGTGGGGATTATAAATCGATACAGATCTGTGTTACCAACAAATGTTAAATTATTGCTTTATAAATCATTATTTTTCTCCCACTTAACGTATTGCCACCTTGTTTGGGGAACATCAACATTTACCAATATTGAAAAACTTTTTATGTTGCAAAAGAAAATATTGAGAGGTATATGTAACGTGTCACGCGACTTTCATACCGCTGATTTATTTAAGAACTTTCAAATAATCACTATTCACAAGTTATATCAGTATCGGCTTTCTACTAGTTATGAAAGTGAAAAAACAAGGGGTACATGTCTTTTGGAAAACCATGCGTCGCTGAGAAAAACGTCTCCTCCGTATCCTACCCATAACCCAGAGAAATGGAACATGGTCACGCAGCGAACAAATTATGGCTCTCAAATGATAACCTCTATACTCCCGCATTTGTTAAACAGCCTTAGCAGCAATAACATTGATCTAGAAAGTCTAACCTTTAGAGAGTTTTGCTTATTATATGCTTGTTCGTGATCATTTTCTTTCTTTACATTTGCAAAAGGTGCTTTTAGTTTTGTGCACTGATTTCTTACATCATTGCCTCTAGCACGCTATTATGTTGCTTTTTGTTTGTTTTCCCGCACGCTTCCTGCTGTCCATTGTAGGGGCCCAGGGTCTCGTCAAGCTGCTTACGGCAGCTTTTTTTCTTGGGCCCCACCATCATAAAGGATGAAAATAAAAAGTATTATTATTATTGTTATTGCCAAAATTGGCTACACGAACGGCCCAATATTAACTTATATTGGTACACATTTTTGTTTGCCGAAATTGGCAACATGAACTTCCCCAATGTTGACCAATATTGTTACGCATTTTCTAGCGCTACGCGAATTTCCCCAGTATTAACGAATTTTGGTTCAAATTTTCTAGCCAATGTTGGCTACACCCACTTCCCCCATATTGTACTATATTGGTATGCTTACTCTAGCCAATATTGGCTACACCACCTTCCCCGATATTGCCCTATATTGGGTCCACTCTTCTAGTCCATATTGGCAGCATGAACCTCCCCAATATTGTCCTATATTGATCACATTCTCCTAGCCATTATGGGGCCTCCACCTTTGCCTCATTGTAGGTCTATATTGGGTGATTGTTTTTGCCATGCTGCCACCGATGACAGTTCTTGATAAGTTAAACACACAAATAGAACACTTTTTTTTGTTTTGACATCTTCATTATATAGAAACACAAAAGGCCCCAGGCAGGCAGGCTCTTCACACTTGGACACTTGGCACTTCCTGGCTATGTTTCCGGTCTTCGCGAAAAATAGCCGATCGGGTCCGGTGTAGGGTACGGAACAGACGCATTCCTTTCCTTGTTTTAATGTTGTACAAAACAAAAACAACCGTTTTTTTAACGTGCTTTAAAACAAGCCGGATTCCATCCGATCGTCGTGAAGTGACTGTCGTCGACACTCTATATTGAATATGATATGTTATTCGAGATCTTTCCCAAATAGGTCCTGTTCAGATGACGCTGCACCATGAGGTAGGTAAAGAATGCCGTTTGATTCATGAGACGTACTCGTTGAATTTCATGTTAAGAGCGGGGAATGCCTATGCCTTTCGGCCATCTTGTGCGGTAGAGTATTTTCTAGAGTTAAGACCTTTGTAGATTGGCAGGGCTCAGTGTATGGCGTCGTAGAAACTCGTCATAAAATAAAACAAGCATTCCTGTTGCATTTGTTCTGTCGCGTACGGACTCAACAAAAATTGCTTTCATGTGTTTTGTTCCCAAAAATAGTACAATGCTTTTTTAAAAGCCTCGATAATTTATATTCGTCATAAAACACAACAGAAACAATAAAACGCGTTAATTTCGCCGCTACCAGTGTCCGGAATTGCGCATACGCAGGCTGCCACAGCCCACTGACGAGAAAACCCACAACTCAGCGCAGTCGGGCAACACTGACGTACACTCTCAAAACCAGAGCTTTTCGCTGTAAATCGCTTCGCTCAAGACTGCCGCTAGAAAGGTTTATACCAGGATTGTCTCAATATTTACCAGTATTGGGCACATACTGGGCAATATTGGACAGTTAAACAAAAATTACCCCATATATCTAGCAATATTTTGCGCATACGGGATAATGTTGGTAATATGTTAGTAACAAGCCGTTCAACTATTGAGGCATGATGCAACGAAAATCATGGACTGGTTTAACGAAAATCTAATTACAATTAATGCTTCGAAAACTAAGCTTGTCTGTTTCAGAAATCCACAGAAGACTGTAGTCGTTAACTCGCCGGTTTTATTACACAAATCAACTTTTCCAAACTGCACCTGTTCCCCGCTAGAATATGTCAATAATGTGAAATATATAGGAGTTTTTTTAGATTCAGACATGTCTTGGAATTCACATCTGTCACACGTTTGTAAAAACTCGGAGCATCAGCTGCTTACTTTTCAACCACAAAGTGTTCATACCTTTTTCAGTTAGGAAATCTATGGCATACGCGCTTGGCTGCAGTGTACTTAGGTATGGTATTATTTTGTTCGGTAATTATGCAGAGCTTTGGAAAATAAATATTGATCGAATATTGAGCAACTTGTTAAAGAGTGTAGTGTATCCTTTGGAAGTTTCGTCTGATGTGAACATTTTCGAGTCTTTACGAATGCCGAGTTTCTCTTCTTTGTTTATGCAAACTGTTGTGCTTCGCCATTTTTGGAATCATGAATTTAAGTGTACCCATGTTGCCCAAAGAAACCTTCGTTCCACGTCTCGATTCGAAGTCCCACGTTGTGTTACACGATATGGAAAAAGAGTTCGTACTTATTATGTGCCATTTACCTTTAATAGATTACCTGATGATGTCTACGAGGCCAATTTCATTAGGAAATTAAAACAATTGCTGTCAGATTGGAGATTGTAGGATTACGTTTTTATTGTTTTCGAATTGTTTTCCTTGGTATTAGTTGTAGTGCTGTTAACATTACTGCGTATTTTGTCGTTCGACTTGCCGGGTCCTGTCCCACAAGCCTCCTTTGGCTTGGATAGACCCATTTATGTGCAGTGTTCTTTTATATATGTGCAATAAACATATTAATATTATATATTATATTTTCCAGCTATACCAAGATTGTCCCAATATTGACCAATATTGGGCACATACATTATACTATTGGTAATATTGTCCAGCTATACCAAGATTGTCCTAATATTTGCAATATTGGCACATACTGGATAATATTGGACAGTTATACCAAGATTGTCCCAATATTTACAATGTTGGGCACATACGGGATAATATTTGTAATATTGTCCAGCTATACCAAGATTGTACCACTATGAACAAATACAAATAAAGATGTCTAAATGACATTTCATCGAAATCTTCCTTAGATGCTTTTACAGATTACATCTCTTTTAAACGTGAACTTGAAACTTCACTCTACGATTCAGTCATGTAGCATTCCCGCATGTGTTTTGTTCACTGTACGCATGTGCCTCATACCAAGACTGACTTCAGTCGTTCTGAGGCACGGAATAATAATAATAAATAAATAAATAAATAAATACTGGATAATACTGAACACCTATATAAAGATTATCGCAATATTTACCAATATTGGGCACATACTTAATAATATTGATAATATTGTAAATATATACCGGGACTGTCCTAATATTCCCCAATATTGGAAACACACTGGATAATATTGGACAAATTATACCAAGATTATCCCAATATTTACAAATATTGGGCACATACTGGATAATATTGGTGAGTCCCTGTCTTATATGACCCTATGACCTTATGAGTCCCTCTCTTATATTTGCCCTCAACCTTTCCGGTATGGGCTATCTGGACCCCAGACTCAACTGAGTTTGAGACCACTGGCCTAGAGCCACTGAATGAGCTGCGCTTAGTGAATCGGCACTCTTTTCTCCAATATTGTTGTGGGCGATGCCATCTTGGTGGTTAGCACAAAGCAGACGCAACTGCCGATTGCGATGATTCAAAAGTGCTACTTCCTCACCATTAGTTTCGGTGTTAGGAAGCTCCTGTAATATATTGCTTTGCTTTGTCGCGAACTGTTTAAACATTTGTGGAAGACGGAAAAACGTATCCTAAGATTTCAGATAAAGCTTCAAATAACTGACAACCATTATTTTAAGCACCAAGATGAGTATGAAGCGTAGCTTATTTAGTGGCTTTAGTTTAGCCCGATCGCACAGGCACAGAAAAAGAACGAACTGTGACCTCGCGCTCTTGGCGCTGCTTCAGTGGCTTCATCAGGCCGTAGCGTTGGCTGTGCTCTGAACTAAGGCAAAGCAAAGCAAATATTCAGATCTTAGGGTTTTACAAGCCGAACCAACAAAAAACACCTAACACGCCCCAACAAAAAAAAAAAAAAAAAGATCGCGGGTTTATTTTGATTAATTGGAGACCTTTTGACGTGCAACCGCATGCTCAGATTGGCCTCCGTTGGATTGCAGGCACCTCGGCCGGTGTTTAAACACAACAAATAGGAATTCATGGGCCAGCGTATCGGCTCACAGCCACTGAGACGTCTTAATATTTTGTGTTTTGCTTTAATATCATTGCCACTTGAAAGCCACCGAGGCGGTTTTTGAAAGAAAATATAGTCCAACCATTCCGACGTACATAGTTCGATTGCAAACATAATTTTTGCAATTGATAAAAACGTTCAAATGTTTCTGCACACATGGCGGAATCCGAAATGGGGGAATTCCTTTCATGGCGCCCATTTCATTTGGATCGCGTCAGGCATGTGCACTGACGCACAGCAGAACACACGCAAAAGCAACTGTGGTACACCCGCAGCATCGCGCTTGTTGTTCTGACACGGGATACTATGCTCTGGCTCGCCTACTGCAGGCATTCCGGCATCTGCCGCCCTAACACCTGGCGCTTTTTTTTGTCTTTCACGTGGCGTTTTAAGCGGCACACGACGACAAATGCAAGTCAAGCTATTCGTGAACACCTGTCGCCATCTGTATTTTATATTAGAAAACTTCAACTTGGCGTACGTTTGTGATTGAATACTGAACTTCACGAGTAATTTATCGATATGCAGTTTCTGGAAAATGTAATATCAAAAGATGATTCGTAATTTAATGTCCGTTTAAAAGCACGATAAAAAATATCATTTTAAACTTTATTTTTTTATTTTTAAAATATACGTTATTTATATAATTGGATGCTTACTTTTTAATTCATTATATCCAACCGATCGTTCACGTAAATTATCATTGACGGTGGGACGTTATAACTCGAAAAATAATTTTTGTTTCAAGATTCAAGACTGTGGTCTATTAAAAGTCTAATAATTAACTAACAACTAAAAATAATCGTAATACTGAGACATTAAAGTATCGTTGAAAACCAGATATTTAATTTGACATTAACTTTATGATTGTAGGATACATAGAAAGAAAGTTATAAACCGTCAAATAAGAGCCAAAACGTCATGCATGGTTGAGTTGCACCTCAAGGGTGAACCGAGTATAAGCAGGCAGCCTTCTACCTGCCAGAAAACACGGTAGCTGATCACTGAAGCCTTCTATTCACTCGAACGGGCCAACACAAAAACGTCGGCGAAGAAAGAAGCGAGCGTGTTCGCACGCTTTGTTGATTTAAAACAAGATCGCGGCTTTGAAAACGGGATTGCCTCGACTCGCTGACTCTCGGTAATGACCCCGTACGTGAACTGTCTCGCTAGTCACGTGACCGCATCGCAGAAGAAAAAAAAAGATTGAATCGAGGGTGAGCGGGGGAAACGGTGTCAGGTTAAGTGGATTCGTGCACACGCGACCGGCTCCCGACCAAGTTTACTTGTTTGATGGGCGTTGTGTTTGTTCGTTTCGCGCTTTAAGAGCTGGGGAGAGTCTGTCGCGCACGGCCGGTCGCGGGCCGTAATTTGGCCAAAAGAAAGGACTCGGTGTCCGCACCGCGTGGACAGCGTTGCTATCCCTTTGTTTTCTTGAGAGCGGTCCGAGTCGTCACTGTGCGTTTTAGGAAGTTTTTTTCTTCGTGTATTTTTTTCCTCCACTCAGCTGTCTTTACCGAAGGGTTTGTTTCGGTGCGCGATTTTGCTAAAGAAACTCGTGTCCGGGAGAGCGTTACGCGGTTTCGTAACCCATACACGCGATAGACCCCGTTCGAGAGAGTCTACCATTATACGCTCCGAGGAATAAGTGGCGCCGAAATTTCAAAACTTTAAAACATCGTTCTTCTAACGTTTTCTTCCTTTTCTTTTTAAGGGGGGGGGGGGGGGGGGGGCGTTGTTTATTGAAGTTGCCTAAGGCCGTATCTTCAGTGTCGAAAGGCTTCCCTAGATATCTTTAGGAACGGGTGAGGAGGCACTTAGAGTTGTATTGTCTGGAAAGTCAGTAAACGTTTTGTTAATGTATACAATACGGCTTCTTCATTTGTGTCACCAAGCGGTTTGCTTATATTTCTATTTTGTACATATTTTTCGCCTTTGTTGGGGGTGGTGATATCCGATCGTGATGACATTTGCACGTTGCCTTTTAACACGAAATCTGTTTTATCAGCCGATATTCATGAAGTTCTGTAACGTTTGGGTGTAACAGTCGGCTGTAACGAAAGACCGACACATAAGCGTTTTACACCCACGATTTCAGTCCGCCGGCCGGATTTGTTCTCACCACCTAAGATTGTAAGCCAAGGGTCGGGGTGGGTGGGGGGGCGGAGCATGCAAAAGCGGCCTTTCCTGCCTTTCCTAGGATTCCTGTATATAAGGTCCCGTCGGAAGCAGAGTTCCGCGTTCATACATCTTGGAGTCTAAGGTTATGCTGGAAAGCAAATCTTAACGCGTGCAGGAGCCATGCCACCGGTAGACCGAGTGGATAGGCCTTGTACACTCGAGTCCATATGCGGTGATATATACACTCATGTTGCCGTGGCTCAGCGAGTATTCCCAGTCAGCCTCTGATGTCAGACGTATGGTTTTCGGTTGAGAGCATGGTGCAAAACGTACCGAAATTGGCCGGAATCAGGTAAGACGCAGGTAGGCGGTGGGCCACCACCTGTCTTCGTCAAAAAGTCAAATTGGACGTTTAGTGGTCTATACAGCGCAAGGTCGGTCTGCCAGGATGGGGCGACACTGGTTGACACTGTAGATGAGCAATTTTTCCAGTGCAGCACGACTGCTAACCTGAGGTCTTTAACGTGCTCACGCAGTAGTGATACACGACCGCACGCCGGTACGGTGCTCATCCAGATCGAAACGGGCAGGGGGGAGGGGGGGGGGGGACTCGAACGCCTGTCTTCGCCGTCGTCGCAATGCTCCGGTGGATTATATATATATATATATATATATATCATGCAAAAGCAAAGAACAGGAGCACAGTTGCCTAGCTAGCGGCTAGCGGTTAACGAAGCTGCAGTGCGCCTGTGGCGGAGGCTTTTCTGCACAGCCCTGGATTTTTGTTTGTCACGTTATCGAATTCAGCGAATAACGGCGTGGCAGCGCATAGAACACCGACGCGCAATTCTACCTTCGCGACTCCAATTCATTGTAGGTGGCGCCACTCGTTTAACAAAATGGTGGTTATAGTGAAACTCGGACTGGCGTGCCTGTATACCAGTTGCTGAGCCTGTCTAGTGTGCTGGCTTCACTGAGCGACATAAATTATTCTTGCTTATACGAGGAAGCAGGGGTATTGTGAGCGAAAATCACCTCCTAATCCTTAGAAAAATTTAAAAATAAAAATAAATAAACGGTGTTTAGCTTAGCATTTACGCCGGGAGACACGTTTTAATTCTGGTCTGGAACGAGACCGAAACTAACTTTTAGTTTGGGATTGAATGTCTCAGTATAGGCGTTAATTTAGGATTCTTTAATAACTCAAGATGTGTCTGATAGTGTAATTATTGAGCCAAAGAAGTTTTTCCCGGAAACTTTATTTTGTGACATACTTTTCCGATCCAGGCAGTTCAAAATATTTTAGAGAGTTCAGTGTACCTTCAAATACAGGGTCTTTCATACACCTATAGGTGGCATATAATATTGTATTTGTTGAAAAAATGAGTGCTGATATTTGTGTGTTCTTGTTTACTTTTCACGCTAAGATAATTGTCATGTGAAATCTGCGGGCCTTTTAATGAGTTTTGGGGTATTTAGATGATTAATTGCTTTAACATCATTCTCAGCACGAGATTAAAAAAAAATCAATCCGAATTTCACAAACTATCGCCACGGAGGATGAGGTTAGAATAGGTTCACAAAATGTATAAATTAAGAAACGCTGCTCACAACAAAAACCCAAAGACGGAATCCGAGTCAGACAGCTGAAGTGTGTGTGTGTTTTGAAGTAACGCGTAATGATTAGGATTCTATATTACATTTATTGTATGACTGTTTGTTCATCTCGATAACGATGTCACAGCTTTTTATATGCTTAAAAGAAAACAAAATGATACCTTTCTGAAAAGCCTATGACGGTTGAATGGCGTATTTTTGTGATCGTGGCGTTTATTGGGGGCCTACATTGCCGCAATTTATAATAATAAAATAATACAAATAATATATTTCAATACGTAGTTTTTCAAGCACTAATACAGAAGGTATTCATGCGCGGCTGCTGAGCGCCTGCTGACGGCGAGCTTGCACAGTTCTTTCGCCATGTGCATTCCGCACCATCTAGATTGCCGGCCTTAGCAGCCCATTAATGTTAGCTCGTTCTGAGCATGCGCTCTAAACATCGCTCTCAAACATGGCGTCCAGTGAATATCCCCTAGAATTTGTTGCTTATGATATAATTTCAAAAGCGTGAACAAGTATGGCAATCAAAAGTGTGCAACTTATCATCACTGCTGCCAATTTCAGCCTTTTTAGTTAACAAAAGGTATAAAAAAAAAAGATTGTCTAAAATCAATGAGACATTCTAGCTAATCTGCGATATCCACGTAAAATCACATTAATTGTGGGTAAAGCATATGGTGCTATCAAAGTCACGACTTTTGACAATCGACAAAACTTCCAAATCGCAGCCAATCTTTTCAAACCAAATGTCCGAAAATAAGAGAAAAGAATAAAAAAAAAAAAGATTTGTTTTTTTTTGTTTTTTTTATATTACCAATATTTTCAAAATATTTTGTGTCTTTATTTTTACGCGCCGTCGTTCTGCCGTATGGCGTTTTGCGTCCACCCGCTTGCACGTCTGCTCACTGCAGCACGTTTCGTTGGCGTTGGAAACCGATGAAACAGTGGTGAGTTTTTATATTGCGTATACGAGCGAACGCAATTCCTGAGTGTTTGCATTAGCGTTGAGTGTTCCACATTAAGCGTGCGCGGAGCCCGAAATTGTGGTCTTGGATTGGCCCATGACGAAGACACGCATGAGCAGCGGGGAGCACGGAACTCTTAAGGCCGGTTCACACAGTTGCGTTTGACTGCGTTTGACTGCGTTGCGGCGAGAACCGAAAGCGAGTCACCGGCACATCTGTGCTTCGTATGAAGCGTGCAATCCAATTAAAGAAATCTTCTTGGCACGCGATATAAGCAGCAGGGATGTCCTGGTGTCTCGCTGCATCAACGCAGTCAAACGCAGTCAAACGCAACTGTGTGAACCGGGCTTAACGCAGATGCACAGCGCTCGCTTCTGTACGCAATACTAAAACTCTCTAATAAGGTACAATGTCATACCTGCTGCAGCACTAAATTGGGACAGTGAAGGGTGTTGTTTGCTTTCGGAAATGACATTTTGCGAGCCATGATCGCGAGCTGTTCCGCCGTGCCCGGTGAACAGGGGAACCGGGGGACACTCACTAGAGCGCTTCCAGTTTCCGCCGAGGGAAAGCGAGCACGGAGCTGAAGACGCGAATCTTGGAACTCTAGGCTTTTCTGTCATACTGCGCCATCTCACGGCGTGTGTCAGAAATTGGAGCGAATTTTTGTTAGGCGCTCCCGTTCAGATGTCCTAATCTCTTCTACCCTGGAAGGCTTATCACACTTTCTGTGCTTACCATTTTATTTTTTGCCAGCATGATCAAGCTAGTGTAATTTTGTGGAACTTTGAGTGTTCTTCCTTATTCTGTGATTGTACCTATCTATATCGTTCCTTTCGTATTTTTTCGACACATAACTATCCACAAATAGACGCGTTTACCCAGTTTCCGCATGAGCTTTCAGGACAGCGCATGCGCAAGAATCATTTTGTTTAAGAGGGGTGCAGTTGTGCACACTCCTTTCTACATCCAACAACAGTGCCATAACATGACGTGAGAAACATACACTAGAGCATAACTTCTCAAGATTGTCGCCCTAAATATGTATTGCACTTTCATGCGGTGCTACTGAATTCTTGTTTCATTTTTAAAGTTACCTTTTCGTGCTGCGTTCACGCATAAAACAGGTATTGGTCATACGTTTCTTTTTTTTTTTAATTTGACGTCATACTTTACGGAATCCGTACTGTCGTAATGCGAGTGATGTTTAAATAAAATCGCGCTTTAGAGGAACACAGTATACAATTCCCAACTTTTCAACCAGGTTTTATATTATTCAGATAGACATTAGTAGACAAGTTTATTTAATTGGTGTCATTTTCAGCAATACAATTGGTGAGAGAGCAGTAAATCGTATTTGTTGGAAGTATTTCTAATTTGTCAAAATCTCCGGGATTGGGGCTTTTTGTACTGTAGCAATCTCTCTCATCCGCTCATGAGCATCCAGACTTCAGTAATGAGCTGCCCTTCCTTCATTCATTCATTGGTCGAAGTCTGTCAAGACCCCTCTAAGGGACTGGACAACAAAGATGTTTATTTATTTATTTATTTATTTCAAGTCTGTCAAGACCATACGAAGAGCTAGACAGCAGAGATGTTTATTATTTATCTATTTATTTATTTATTTAAAGTACATCAAAGGCCTTGTAGCATTATATGAGAAGGACGAAGGACAGTACAGCTTGATAAAAAAAAATAAAAAAGCAAAAATGAAATGAGTACACCTGAACCAAAAATTGCATCTCAATAAAAATCTTCCTTTTAGCCGTCGTAGAAACACAGTCAGCTTTTTTGCTGAGGAGTCGCGCATTATTGATAGCAAATACACTACTCGGCTAAAATTCACAGGCCAGATTGCGAAACCCTGTTTCGGATTTGTTTAAGCCCTCGTGGTAGTTTAGTTTATTCACTTAAGTCATTATTTCACACGAGTTGAAAGTATCTCTGCCTCCATGAGTGCCGTCGACTGACAACCGTTCCTCAAAAGAGTCTTGAGACCGGTACTCAGCTTACAAATGAACGCATGGCTTGCTGATTTTATGATGCCGTCCGCCCGTATTTTTTGAATTGTACGTCCGGCGTAGACCCAAGTCATATCTTGATAATTGACCTTGCGGTGTTCAGCTTTTACTACCTGATTTCTCTCAGATACCGTTGTCTCCCCTTAAGAATGTCGCCTTCCCGATAACGAAAGAGTTAAAATTACCTTTCAGTTTCCGGAAACTGAAATTACCCAGGAGATGAAAGATAGTACGCTCAAAACACGGCGGGAGCACATCGCCTTCTCTCACGGCTGCGAGGGTCCATAGCCTTGGAATCTACTACCGAGAGAACAAGTTGTGCAAACCGATTCTCACGCATAGGCCTCGTGCAAAGCATTGACGTACGTTTTGCCAACGCCTGGCACGCAGCACAATGAGATTCGGCAAAGACCTAGTTTAAGACAGGCATTTAACCCTGGAGCGATTGGACGAAGGAGACAAACACTAACACAAAGAGTGTATTGTTTGTTCTCTTTTTCCGCACACCTCTGGCTTAAAATGCGTATCTTCCATCTGTTCGCCTGGATCCTGACTTTCGCCTAGTTCAAAATATAGCAATGACTCTAGGTGTAGACTTCTCTCACTTTACTTGAGTGAATATCGATGTGTTCGTTTGTTTAAGGCTTATCGCAATATAATTTTTTTTCTCCTCTGTCGATTTCGGTCGGCGTATGCAGCCCCGATTGGTTACTTTTCAGGCGATCCTTAGTTGTTATAGTCAGAGGCCCAAAATGAGTGGAAAAACAAAGTTGTATATTTTTTATAGTGGTCGATCCCTCCATAGGTAACAAAATATCGTTATTCGGCATAAGAGTAACGAAGATACGTTACTCATTCCTTTTCACGGAAAGTAACAAACGTTTTTCTTTGACTATACTATAAACGTAATTTCCAATTCCCGGCTCGTGATGCAATGTTCATGTTTGGGATTGAGAGAGCAGCTTCAAGAAAATTCTGAAATGTGGTGTGGAAGTCCAGACAGTTTCATTTCCTAAAATGAAATCAGCAGCTTTTCGCCACTGTGTGTGAATTGGCACCAATAGCTGTTATTGCATAAAGTAGAACCCACTTTTACGCGCATCCACACATCATTTACTCAGTAACACACAACATAGCCTTGTGATCACTGAACTGTCTAGGAAAGGGAACACACACACTGCGCACTTGAATCAACGTCCTTGCCTAAAAAAAATTGAGACGCTGCCATTCAGCTATCGCTGTGACTATCGTACTACTAGTGGGATGCTTTGCGCTGTTTCATACGTCTTTGATATATGACAAAATCATACATCAAAGATTATATACGTCAAAGATTATATAAATTTGGTAAACAATTCAAAATACGGATTTATAATAGATCGTTTCACGGAAATTGCCTTGTTCAAAACAAAAATATTTAATTTTGAGCCACATTGAAAGTAAGTTGCTAACACTTGGTGTATTCATATAATTTTAAAGGCATTTGACCGCCTCAATGATGACACATTACTCCCAAAAATTTTAGCTTTACGGCGTCCTGGAGTTAAAAGAAAAAAAAAAAACGTTTTCTCCGTTGTCGCTGCGACTGCCTAGACACCGTTAAAAACCGGTCCGACCCCAAATCACAAGCAAACCGACCTTCCGCAGGAGAGTATATTTGGACCACCTTTGATTAATTTTTACATTGATGACATTGTACATATTGATAATAATGTAAGTTTTGTTATCTATGCTGGTGATACAAGCGTATTTTGCTCAGGCGTTCACAGACCTGATATAACTAGAGCAAATCTGTTTCTGAATCAACTAAATGTTTGGACCATTTCAAACTCCTTGCAAATGAGGAGTAATAAAACAAAGACTCTATTTTTTATCACAAAATAAAAACTGTTTTTATACGTCAATGCTTTCTCTTGGTATACATAAACATTGATATATGTATAAAGCGTAGAAGTGGTAGGACGAACCCTCAATCAGTACAGGCAGTGGGAAGAGACGGTACAACATACGAGTCAGAAACTCTCAGGAATTGTAGGTATTATGTTGAAATATCGTCATGAAATCCCATCTTTTATTATTTTTTTTATATATTTTTTTTTACTTTCATTATAACTATTGTTGTTGTTTTTTTAGTGTGGAGAACTACGACCTCTGCATTTTTAATAGAATTCATACTTTACAAAACGGCTGTCCACATAATATGTCAAACTGCATACGACACTAATACATGGCCATTATTTAATAAGCGTAATATTGTACAAATTCTAAATCTCAGAGGAATGGATAGTTGGGCGAGTTTGTGGGAAATCATTGCAGGAAACAGCGCGAAAAACAGATGTGGACGAAGAAGAAACACACGGGACGAGCGCTGACTATTAACTGAAATATTTTAATAGGAAAACATATGAAAGCGACCATTCATCTTTGGCAGTACACGCCCCCCCCCCCCCCCCCCCCCCTCCCGCGGGTCTGCGTTTCACGAGAAAATTCATAGCAGCGTGATGGCACGTGTTAAACGCGATACATAGTGACATCATGCTATCCCAAATCCAAAAACGCCATCTCACTGCATGGCACACAGTTCGTATCATGCACCGTTGGAGCAGTGCTTAGGATACCTTTCTCGTGTGGGCGTGTGTATATTGGCAAAACAGGGCGCTATTTGAACATACGTTTAAGAGAGCACCAGAATTCATTGAAGCGGTGTGCATATCATCTTGCGATGCATTGTCGCGACTGTAAGTGTGAGCCAAGATTGAGTGACATCGAAGTTTGGTTCAAGCACAGGGACCAAGTGTCTAGAGAGATAGTAGAGGCATACCAAATAAAAAGGGCGGGAACCTCTTGTGTCAGCCAACCGTCTTTTGCACTGCTGGAAAGTGAGGTAGCGTTTTTGGATTTGGGATAGCATAATGTCACTATGTATCGCGTTTAACACGCGCCGTCATGCTGCTATGAATTGTTTCGTGAAACGCAAACGGGGGGGTGTACTGCCAAAGATGAATGGTCCTTTTCACATGTTTTCCTATTAAAATATTTCAGCTGATAGTCAGCGCTCGTCCCGTGTGTTTCTTCTTCGTCTACGTCTGTTTTTCGCGCTGTTTCGTACGATGAATTCTAAATCTCTATAACTATAAACTTTTTCTCAAGTACCAAGGGCATGTTAGCCATGAGGAAAATATATTGTTGTCAATTGCCAGTTTTAAGGGGCAGTGCAACGATATTCAATTGGAATGTTTTTCACTTTACACGAGTTTACTGTTACTAGTGGGACCCAAGTATACTCGCACGCAACGCCGTTGACCAAGAAACCTCTTTTTTGCGGTGTAATTTCAAGGATAAAAGCGAGCGTTTTCTTTCAGTCTCCCCTTCGCAGAAGTTGATGACGTAGCGTGGGGGTCGCATTATCCCCCAGTGACGGTGTTTGAATGCGGCTCATAGATTGAACCCTACAGCATTACGTGAGCACTCGATGTGGGCTCGTGATAATGAATAGCTCGACAAGCATTCGGGTAGTGGCTCGCGTCTAATCACGGAAATGACGACAATAGCCGAACCCTAACGATGTCTGGAACTCGGCGCGTGTTCGTGCTTTGCCGACCCCGGCGCGTGGCTAGGATCAACATTGGGGGCATATAATTGGCTCCAGATCACGTGGCCACTTGTTCTGGCTGCAAGCTGAGGGAACGAAGGCTACTCGTTTTTCTTTCTTTTTTTTTTCTGTGACGTTCATTGCGTAGGGAGAAAAATGAACGTGTGTTTCATTGGCCATAAACGCCGGAGATTCGTTCTCAGCGGTATTCGCGCAAAGTACACAAATTGTTGCACCGCCCCTTTAAGATTAGAGAAGCCATTTATAACACACGTGGTTAGCTCCGCACTCCAGAACAAACTACGCCAGTCAGATGTTGAAATGTGCTGAACCCTGTTTTCTAAATAATTTGGCTTGACTAAATACAGATATTATGAGCGAAACTATAAGACAAAATTGCGTTAACAAGGTTTCGATAACTATGGTGGGTAGTGGAAGCCTAGATGAATTGGTTGCTTTTGTTTTATTTTAATTAGCACCTATATGTAGCTTTTATACATTTCTGTGTGGCTGTGTCAATATATCGAATGGTGTGCATATCATGCTGTTTCTCGGCTGCTGTGGAGAAGACAGACGATTGTCGAGCAACACCCGACTAGCTATTTTCTCCCAATTGAAAAAAAAAAAATAATTTAAATAAGAATTGTGATTTAAATTTAAATTTGAATTTGATTTTGAACTCTATTTTAGCCCGAGACTGGCGACGGCCTTCACGCACTGCCTGATAGATGGATGGGTACAGCTCAACCCTTTAAAGAGAAACTGAAGCGGTTCAATATTTAAGAAAAAACACTTAAATCGTCTTTGTTTGCCCTCCAGGATCACGACTATCGAGATTATTTTTCACCTTGGCGCACGAAGGCTGCAGAAAATATGTTTTAAAGTACCGTTGGTGCCCCTCCTTCCCGGAGCGTGATGTCGTATTCACGGCTTTCGGAATATCCGCTCTCACGCATCTTCAGCGCCTATCAAAGCTATCTACTCGCACTCTCGCTATTTAAAAAAAAAGGTAAAAAAAGAAAGTCACGACTGGTGTCAGTGCGAGGCAATATACCCTGCAAGTTTGCAATTGCATGCGCTGTCCACACGGGCGCCGCCCGCTTGGTGGCCGAAATATCTGCATATGGCGGAACGACTGGTCGGCGGGTTTCCTTGTTTTCTCGCGTGTAGTTACATCTTCGAGAAAAACGAATGTGATATTCAGATTCACGGGATCAAAATACTCTAGAATGCACCTCTAACTTGGGTTTTCAAGAACCTCTCTAGCTTCTTTTTAAGTCGGGTGGCGGCTTGCGCCACCTAGCCAAAGCTTCTAATTCAAATATCTAATCTCCGATTAAATTCGTAATCAATGAAGAAGGGCAAAACGATATATCGCTGCTAAGCAGAAGCCTTCACCTACCATTCTTAACGAAACTTCATTTTACCCTCAACTTATGTCACAAGTCCGATAACCTTTGCTTAGTAATCTCCGCTTTACCCGCGCCTATTTTGCCGTCGCTGCCTTTACAGCCCAAAGCCCCCACTAAAGCAGTCTCGCCTTTAACAACTGCCAGGTGAAGCCCTTTACAGTAAAGTATTAAGGGTTCAGCCGTTTCCTTTTCCTCCCCACATGCCCCACACACTGTATCTATGCCCTGATAGTTCGCTCTGTACACCCTGCTTCGTAATTCCCCAGTCTTGGACTCAAACAACAACGAGCCTCCCTTGGAAATGCCATAGATATTTTCTTGAGCAATATCAATCTTACATTTTTTTCTTTCTCCAGAGTCGATTTAGTTTGCATCCCCACTTCCCATATTTCCCTTTGCGGTGCTTTGACTCTCTTCTTAACTGTCATTTCCCGACCTGCGCCATTAGTGCCCAAAAAGATTGACCTGAGTTTTTTTTTTTTGTTCGCTTTCTTTACCTTGTATCGACGGGCGGGCTGGCTCGCCAGCGCTCCCGCCATGTTTCGGCCGAGGGGTAAACTATGTTAGGATGTTTTTTGCCAAGTACAACGCCACCGCGAATTCAACCGGGAAGTCATCATAACAGCTATCCATGTTTTACAGTGTGAATAGTACTCAGTATAACACCAAACGCACTTGCAGAGATTCAACCTGCCCACTTCCATCACTATACTAATCGGAGTGCGTGACGAAAATAAAATAGGCGTTCGGGTTTAGACAACGTGAACCTAGTCTACTTTTGGGGTACGGCGACACTGTTACACGCTGCAGATTATAAACTTAGCCAGTGCAGACACGACTGCTAGCCTGGGGTCCTTAACATGCATCACGCAGTAGTTATTCGCCACCACGCACCGGTACTACGCTTATCCAGATCTAAACGGGCAGAGTGGCAATCGAACCCTGAATCCCTGTGATTTGCAGCGCAAGTTTTCGCTGGGTGAGAGTAGGTACAAGAAACTGTGGAAGGGCGCACCTCCGCTCTTTACCAGTGAGCCATTTTGTGGAAACGTGAGCACCGATACCTTAGCGTACTGCGGAAGATTCATTTTGAAATGAAATATTGAGGCCTGTCAGTTGCTCGCCCCGTGTGTTGGATGACACGTCATCCTTCTTGGCCGTCACTGTACTGGGGTTCTTTACTCTTTACGTAACTCTTTGGTGTACATCAAATATGCTTGCATTTTATCTTGACGGTTTTGCAGGAGACGTATAGGAGCACGCCGGGGTGCACCCATATTAATTGTCATTGTGAAAAGCTCTTCGGCGATGTTGCTCGAGAGTTAACCCTTTCTGTTTACACTTCAGTCTAAAATTGTAGTGCGATTGTTTAAAACAGCGCGAAGTCAGTCAGCCTCAACGGGCGACTGGTGTCTCCGTTGTAGATGAGAAATTTACCCAGTGCAGTAACACTGCCGGCCTTTTGTCTTAGCGGTAATACACGACTGCACACCTATACGATACTCATCCCGATCGAAACGGGAAGGGCTGGGCATCCTGGGATTTCTGGGTGCTGCAGCGCGAGCTTTCGCTCCACGTGATCCGAGTTGCGGTGCATTAACTCCTTCGGTCATCGATCCTCTGGCCTTCGCTCTGCCACTTCAAGTTAAACAAAATAAATACTGGAGCCTGTCACACATAGCTATTCTTATTGTACAAATCGTCAAGAGAAACGACCAAAGTCGACACACGAGGCCACTACGCCACGAAATTAGCTTCGTATCGGTAGAGGGGGAATGAATGTCGCACGTGACAGCATGTTCGTTCAACTCGCCCGTTGTTTGATTGCAGAACCTCTTAACCATGTCCTTACGATTGAAGGAAGAGAGACAGAGTAGACGTTGTAGTCACCCGGGGCTGTACAAACACGGGCTGTAAGGAACCCCGGAAGAAATTATTGGCGGCCGGGGAGTAACAAGACGGCATTTGGCATACCATTTCACAAAGTGGTTTCTGACAGCTGCCATTCTATTTGTTAGACAAGCGGGAGAATTTTAAAACAGTGACTAACGTCGCTCTCTGTTCGATTCGGCGAGCCCAGACGACGGGGCTATTTTATTAGCGCTCTGGGACGATTTTGGATCAAAAGCTGGCAAACGTTGGTTAGAAAGAAATAAAACAAAACGATGTCATACCGAGCATAAGCGACCATGACGCTGTAGTCGCGGCGCTATGTTTTCAATCTGCACGTGTAAAGCTGACTACAGATAGAAAGGTGTTTTTGTATGAAAAAGGAAATTATGAAGGCATTAGCTCGGAGCTTTCTAGTGGCTTTCTTTCGTTTGAATGCGTTGCTGAAGAAACAGATGTGCACAACACGTGGTTACTGTTTAGGCAGAGAGTGATAAAGCTAACAGGGAAATACATACCATGTATTGATGCATCCAAATTAAAAAATAGGGCAAAACCATGGATCAATTGAAGTGTTCTACGATTAACAAAAAAACGAAAGCGTGCTTACGCACGGTACAAAAAGAAAAAGTCAGCAGTAAACCATGGGAAACTGAAAGAACTGACGACGAAGTACAAAGTCACCGTGAGGAAAGCAAAAGGTGATTACCTACAGCGGCTCGAAGACGGAATGAAAAATAACAATAAACAGTTCTGGAAGTTTATGAAACGTCGCGGAAATGACCAGATGGGAATACCTGACCTATTAGTAAATAACGAACTAACTACAGATGCCCGTCAAAAAGCTTGCATCTTTAATGAATATTTTCAATCGTTATTTTTGCCTGCGAACAATATAACGCCAGTAACGCTTACAAACAGATACGATGATATGCCTCCAGTTGAGGTTGGTGTCGAGGGAGTCTTAAAGCTACTAAAACATTTAGACCAAACTAAAGCGATTGGCCCTGATCAAATTTCGCCTAGGGTTCTAAAGCGCTGTGCTCACGCCATTGCCCCATATCTTTTCATAATCTTCAACCAGTCTTTGCTTGAGGGGTCATTGCCGAATGATTGGAAAGTAGCTCATGTAATACCAATACACAAGAAGGGACCCAAAAAAGATTTTACAAATTACAGGCCAATTTCTTTAACATCTCTTTGTTGCAAACTACTTGAGCACATTTTGTATAGCCAGATAATGCAGCATCTTAGTTACCATAATTATTTCATGGATTCACAACATGGATTTAGGAGAGGTTATTCTTGTGTCACGCAACTAACCGAGCTCTATCATGATCTGGTGATGTCTAGATAAGGGTGTACAGACTGATTGTGTTTTTCTTGATTATAGGAAAGCGTTTGACACAGTGTCGCACTCGTTCTTACTTCACAAATTGAATTGTTTGAGCATAGATATTACGACACTAAAATGGATTCAGTCATACTTGAGTTCGCGTCAGCAATGTGTAATTTTAAATGGCGAGGCGTCTCATTTTGTTGAAGTTACTTCTGGTGTACCACAGGGGTCGGTTCTGGGGCCATTGTTATTCTTAATATTTATCAACGATATTCATGTCAATATAACTTTCCAGCTGAGATTATTTGCAGATGATTGCGCTGTGTATACGCGTATAAAGAACGGAGAGGGTTCCGGGCAACTGCAGGCTGACCTAGATCGAATAGAACATTGGTGCGGTGAACGGGGGATGCAACGTAACGTAAAGAAATGTGTTCATGTTAGCTTCACACGTAAGAAAATAAATTTGATACGCAGTATTATTTAAGCAATGAGCTAGTAACGAATGAGAATAAAATAAAATACCTCGGAGTCATTTTGTCATCCGACTGCACGTGGGATTCGCAGATTGATGATGTCATTATGAGGGCGGGTCGCGCACTGGGCTTTGTCCAAAGAAACATAAAAAAACGGTACACAAAAAAATAAAAGAACTAGCATACCTTGCCTATGTAAGGCCAATTCTAGATTACGCATGCACTGTGTGGGACCCTTCCAAGAAAAATCGCATTGATGGCTTGGAAAAAATACAAAATCGTGCCGCGCGCTTCGTCCTGGGCCAATACGACCGTTTTTTCTAGTGTAACTAACATGAAACAATTACTAGAATGGGCGTCACTGGATCTCCGGCGAAAATATTTACGGTTGAAATTTTTATACATTTATCATGAAGCTACAGGTATTAATAGCTCATCATACTTCTCAAAACAAAATTATTTTTCCACAAGTAATCATCATGTGCACAAGATACGCGAATATTGCACTAGGACGGAGCTCTGTAAAAATTCGTTTTTTGTGAGGACGGTCAAGGACTGGAACGCTTTACAGGAATGTATAGTTTGTATTGCAAATGCTGATATGTTCTTTTCGTTATTATTTGCCCACTGCAATAATGCCTTCTCGGCGCTGCAGGAGTTCTCTTAATAAAGAATAAAGATTATTTAACAGCTCTCATGCGAACTCCAACTTACAATCCCGACAATAGAATTTACTACCATCACTAATAAATAAATGTGTCACGAAACAACATACATACCGGGTGTTTCAGCGAAGGCTTTCAAAATTCTCTAAAAATAGGGTGGTTGGGGAAAAAAAGAAACACTTTCCGGGCACAAACTACCGGTCACGGCGAACGTAAAGTATTGCAACAATCATACTAAGTAGCTAAATAATTAAATATTATTTACTAATTAACTTTCTAGTTAGGGAAAATAAGATATGGTTCGAAGGGGGAACTTAGTAAGCATCTTCGAAAATTACTAAATCAACTTATTTTAGAAAGACATAAGGCAAAGACTGCATTTTACGGAGTTCCGAGAAAACACTCAATTTGGACGCGTTTCTAGGTTTCGGTGTTTTATCTGAGCGCATCTTTGTGCCAGCAGTCCTGCTCTGCGGTGGCCGAGACGTGAAGCTACCGCCTCGACTTCCTCGAAGGATGGAAGGAAGTTTAGCGCACGTGCGTTGCGCGTCTCAGCCACCGAGGAGCAGGATTGCTGGCGCAAAGATGCGCTCCAATAGGAAACCGAAACTGAGACAGAGATGGCAAAATTACTTTCAAAAAGTAATTAAATTACATTACAAATTACCGCAGACCAAAAGTAATGACATTACATTACAATTATTTTCCAAAAGTAATGAAATTACTTTGACATTACTTTCAGTACCTCTAGGCAATAATTTGTGCTAATTTTATTTACAGTGATATGTACCGAAATTCAGATCTTCCTATTTACACAGCAAAACCCTCATGCGCCTCAAAGTGAACTACACTGAACAGTCGTTTTGCTGGCGCCCCAGACATAAGTGTTAAACATGACAAATAGCTTCTTTAGATGTGACTCAAAGACAGTTCACTCACCGGTTTCGCTGTTTATTCAGCGGTGAAGGTTCTTAGTTAAATGTGATATGTTTCCGTCTTCCTGACTTAGAAGCAGTTATAGTTCATATCTGTATGTTAAGTCGGGCCATGGTAGCTGGTTCTTACCAGAAGTTGTCACTTGAAACGTTTCCCTTCCGCCTCGGATGCAATCTAATCCTATTCTCTCAGGAGCACCAGTTGACGTATTCCTAGTCATTCCTCTCAAGGAGTATTCTTCCCAAACATCTGAAGAGCCCAATTTTTTGCGCGTTGTCAGAAAATAAAGGCTGTATATTTGATAGGCAGAAGCCTCGCCAGTTGAGGAAAGGGATGGCTGAGCTTCCTAAAATGTGCACTTTCCCAACAAACGGGTCGTGATATCGGCTCGTTTACGCTTATTCCCTAAAATATTTCCCAAACCAAACCAAAGAAAGGCAGCGAGGCATACCGCGAGCGGCACCTGCTTTGCTCTATTCCCATTTTCTATGACTACGAAACGCATCTTTACCTAACAAGGCCAAGGATACGCACGAAATGTTCTGGGGACTTTACAAGGCATTTATTAATAACTATTTATTCCGGTCGTTTGTTTTTCACAATAATCGAAGCTTACGGTTAATTTTCTTGACGAAAGAGCAAGAAGGCTGGAGATCGGTTTGTCCTATCCTCTTGGGTTTTAAGGTGAATTGACCTCACTGGTAATGTGCCCTTCGCCTTGTTGCCTATAAGCCGTTCATCCCTAAGCTGACAATGCGGTGGAAGCTACTTGCTCATTGGAACAGTCACACGTCTATCTTTCGCCGCGTAACCACGCCGTCGTTTATACCCACGTGCTTAGAAAGGAAAGGTCCAGGCGATCAATGGCAGATGGTTGATCGATTCTGGTGAGATCGTAGTTCCCACCGCACTGTGAGCTTAGAGATGAACGATGCAGAGTATCGTCGTGATAACGTGACGTCGTGAATCTCTCTTTCCTGGAGTTCGTGAGACGTTTTCTTCCAGCGATGTCTTTACACGTAAACTTTTCTCCTTCGCCTTTCCAGCCCGCCTTTGTGCGTCTGTCGAGTTCTTCGTACGAGGCTCTCTGTTGAGCTGGCCATCGTTTATTTGCTCTGGTGTCTATTCCACGACATTTATCCAGAAAAATTATTTTTTTATATTTTCTTAAAGCTCGCAAACGAACTTTCATATATGGGACAAAAGTAATTTCAGAAGTAATGAGTAATTTCCTCGAAATTAGTGCCTGAAAGTAAATAATGACATTACGAAATTACCAGCCTATAAAGGTAGTTTATTACATCACTCATTACCTCAAAAAGCTATTTAATTACTGTAATTTGTTTTAGAGTAATGTCGTTACTGCCGTCTCTGAACTGAGAACTGCTTCCAAGTTGAGCGGTTTTTGGAACGACGTAAAATGCTGCCCCAGCTTTATATATTTCTCAAATAAATTCGTTTAGTGATTTTCGATGAAGCTTAGCAAATTTTTTTTAAATCATGTCTTTTTTACAAATTAAAAAAAAGTTAACTAGTAATTTTGTGTTAATTGTATAACTAATTAGTATGTTTTTTCCGCAATTCCTGACGTCCGCTGTGGCTGGCTGGCAGTTTGTTCCCAGAAAGAGTTTCTTTGTTTCTCAACCATCTTATTTTCCGGCGCAACTCTTAGGCGCCCGTTTCCGCGTTTCGTGGTGTCGACGTCGCCGTCGTCGTAACTGCCCCACTAAATTGAATTGGCGTTGTGGTCACGTGACGTTAAATTCCCGGCTAAATTTACCGGGGAAACTTAACCCGCTAAATTTAGCCGGGAAATCTTTCCGCTAAATTTAGCGGGGAAATTTTACCCGTAAGTTTAGCGCGTTATGGAGGAGGAGGGGAGGGTACAGAGGGGCATACCCTCCCCTCCGTACCCTCCCCTCCTCCTCCTCAAGAACTGCGCTCGAATTGAGCATTACAAGAGCTGTAAACGTCTTTTACTTCTTTAAATAACTTTTAGAAGCCTTCGACGAAACACCCGGTCTATATATGACTAGCATAAATGACTTACATTCTTAGTTTTCTTCATTTAGCGAAATACTAGGTCTGTTCGATTCGCCTGAACTGGCTGAACTAGTTCAGCAGTGCAGGAACTGGTGCATTCGATTCAACCGGAAGTTGCACGGCCGCTGCACTGGCGCGTTCGATTCATTCCAGTTCTGAACGAGTTCAGACCCAGTTCCTCAAAATCTTGCACCGGCTCCGGAGTCAGTTCAGCGTCCGTGCAGAAGCAGACGACACGAGCAGACGGCGATAGCAGGCAACACTCCTCGTCCGTCTCTGCTCGCGGTGCCATTTTTCGCAGCTCTTGCTCAAATGTCTGTGATGTTTAACAATGACGCCGATACGGGGGTTTCATTTCCTCTCATTTATGATAATAACGTACCCGCGGTGGACGCGGAATTGAGATCGTAACCGAGGGTCGCGGAATTGAGATCGTAACCGAGGGTAGGAATTTGCTTGATTATGATATACTGAAAGCGTTTTAAGCACCTGCTCGCGTAGGTTTGGCTCCCTGTGATAAGTGTTGAAATATTGACTCACGTAAATTGCTTCTTTTTGATGCTATATGGGGATCCACAGTGTTAATATTCTTCCTTACAGACACGGGAAGGTATCGCACTCTTGATAGTTCCCACCTTGAGTTGCTCTTCGATGCATACTGACGACTCCGATACATTGCAGAGGTCTGGGATTTTGTACATCGGTCCTCGCATGCCCCGTAGCTGAGCGCTGCTATATGGGGACGCCCACTGACGGGCCTGGGAAAAACGCCGAGAATCAGCATTGGCTTGGTAGTTCCACGCAGGTCTTTCTTGAGAATCAGAATAAACGTTTCAGCTTGACGCCAAAGTTACGGTCGATAATTGTCTTGGCCAAAACGCTATCGTCAGGCCTTCGTCTTCGAGGTGACCGCTACCGACCGCGCGCTGCCGCCAGTGACTCCCGACGCAAAATCATCCTGATGCCGCGAACCTATCGTCAAAATGCGAAACTCGAGAGACTTGGAATGAATCTACTATTGCTAAATAAATGTAAAGGACACGAACGCATATGGAAACGACAGGAACCAAACGGCCGTTAAAAATGCAGACAGAAACACATTTCGTGTAGAAAACGTTTTTAGTACACTCGAATAAAAAATATTCACAGAAAAGGTTCCGTTATTATTCTTAAAAACTCAGGAAACACGAATGGTCTCATCAAACCGCGACTAATTAAATGAAGCACACAACTTGGCGTTGAGAAACAAGAGCCAACAGATGCAGACGACACCGTGCGCTTCCGTTCGGAAAGCCGATCACAGCGCCAGTCCTAGCGCGGCGGCTGCACTGGTTCTGCGCCGCCGCTGCACGACTCCTGCACTTGTCTGAACTCGGACAGAACTAGTTCAGAACTTTCTGGCCGAATCGAACAGACCTACTGTATAGACCCCTTTCAAAATATTGCCCACTGCTGGCAGCTGTGCAATGGCGAACTGAAACGTCAACGTCACGGCACACTGGAAAAAACACATCCACAGAGAAATGTGATTAGCGCAGTGACGTTGCACTTTCGACGCTGTCTGATTGGCTCGTCGGATTGTAGTGTTGGCAGCGCTACGACGATCGGCATCTTATGGAATGACGTTCCTCAATGCAGTTCTTCCGTCATTGTTCAGTGGTTCTCACCATCTGTACTTCGTTTCACCTTACGTCAAGACGCAGCTGACGCTACGAACCGATGCAACCAATCAAACAGCATCAAAAGTGCAAAGTCATGGTGTTCGTCAAGTGTAGTACGCGTTTTATCATTGCTGAACCAAACGTGAACAAGAAAGACCCAGTGACTTGCAATTTTCATGCGATTTACATTACTCATAAGGCGATATCTCGAATGAAAGACCGTATTTTTGGAAAAACAGGTCGAGATTGAACGAGGCCGACGAGGCGCGTGACGTCAAAATATCTCGTTTCCTGCTTTCTTCGCTTCACTCCCTCAAGGCGGCGAGGCGGAGAAGACGCGAAGACGTGTTCCCTTTCTTTCTCGGAGAAGCAAGACGTCAACATATCTGTCAAATGCGCCTCCTTTAAAAAAAAAAAAATGCGGTCATCCGTTTAAGATATCGCTGTATGAGTGATGTTTTGGTGTTTGTAGCATCCCGTTGCACGCTTTTGCCGCCGTGTTTTGTGAAATCCAGATTTCGGTTCAGCATCCTTTTAAAGTAAAACAAAGTTATAATAATAATAATCCTACATTTTCAGTATTTTGTGTTTTTTGTTTTAGTTTATTGCCGTAGGAAATGTTTTTACGTGTAAAGTTTTCGATAATGAGTCATCAAAGCTGTTGCCTGTGATATAGACCCCGGTCAAGTTAGTTATAACTAGGCCATTTGCTTTCAGGTGTTTATTTATGTGAACAAGTGAAGGAGGATTCTCGGTGTATATCTATTTCCAAAACACCGGTGCATTTCGGTCAATTGTTTCGTGCAGACGCTTAAACCGGCGTTTAACGACGAAAAAAAACCGCGAAAAGAAACGAACAATCAAGACGAGAAATGGTTCGACTTTTATTTACATCTGATCAAAACTTTACTTTACACTTCTTTATTGTAGTGTTTGCAGATAGGACCAAGGAGACAGCGTCAAAAGGACATCGTCATAGTGCTTGTTATGTTTCTGTACGTGTTTTATCATCGCCGAACCATTCATAAACAAAAAAGGCCCAGTGAATAGCACTTTTGACGCTGTTTAGTGGTTCCATTAGCTCGCCGTGTCGGCTGCATCTGCACTTTAGCTTTAATGAAAAATAAGGAAACACCGAAGTCTCTCTCCCCCCCCCCTCCTCCTTTCCCACCCTCCCCCCGGCAGACGCTCCGACCCAAACAATGTGAAAGACACTTTCGTTCAGCGGGGAATATTCTCCCCGCGGTTAGAGCGTGAACCGAAAATGAAAGCCGTTTACAACTCCCTGTAACGCCGAATTGGAGCGCAGCTCTTGAGGAGGAGGGGAAGGCACGGGGGGGGGGGGGGGGGGTCACATGGCCTGGGGGTCACGTGACCTCGACCTTTAGGGGGGAAAATTTTCCGCTAGATTTAGCGGGAAAATTTTTCCGCTAAATTTAGCGGGGAAACTTTTCCGCTAAATCTAGCGGGGAAAATGTTCTGCTAAATTTAGTGGGGAAACTTTTCCGCGAAATTTAGCGGGGAAAGATTTCCGCTAAATTTAGCGGGGAAAATTTTCCGCTAAATTTAGCGGGGAAAATTTTCCGTTAAATTTAGCGGGGAAAAACTTCCGCTAAATTTAGCGGGGAAAATTTTCTGCTAAATTTAGCGGGGAAACTTTTCCGCTAAATTTAGCGGGGAAAATTTTCTGCTAAATTTAGCGGGGAAACTTTTCCGCTAAATTTAGCGGGGAAAAATTTCCACTAAATGTAGCGGGGAAAATTTTCCGCTAGATTTAGCGGGGAAAATTTCCCGCTAGATTTAGCGGGAAAATTTTTCCGCTAGATTTAGCGGGAAACTTTTTCCGCTAAATTTAGCGGGGAAAATTTTCCGCTAAATTAAGCGGGGAAATTTACCCATCATGCACCGCGCGGTTACGCCGACGGTGACGCCGACGCCGCTCAAGCCGGAAACGGGCGCCTAAGAGCTGCGCTCTAAAATGAAAGCCGTTTACAACTCCCTGTAACGCCGAATTGGAGCGCAGCTCTTGAGGAGGAGGAGGAGGGAAGGGTACTCAGGGGAGGGTATACCCCTCCTCATCCTCCTCCTTCTCCTCCTCCTTCTCCTCCTCCCCTCATCCTTCAATCTCCTCTAGGGGGGGTCACATGACCTGGGGGGTCACGTGACCTTGAAGGGGGAGGTCACGTGACGTCGGGGGGGGGGGGGGGGGGCTCGCGCGTTGCATGTCCCAACATGCACCGCGCGGTTACGCCGACGGCGACGGCGACGCCGCTCAAGCCGGAAACGGGCGCCTAAGAGCTGCGCTCTAAAAAGCGACACAGCGTCGACCAATCAGCAGACCTCGATGCCAGAATATTGGGAACGAAATTTAAAGCGTGAAATAGAAGTGTTCAACCTCGCAGCAGCGATAATCGCAACTCCGCAGTTTGCTCCCGTTTGGAGCGCACGTTCGTTTATTCTGCCGTCGAATATGGGCGTGATGAGAACCTGGCATGTGCCAAGTTTTCAGTCACCAAGAGTTACAGCCGTTTACTCAAGCGACGCTAAAACGGCTTATATCAGTCGAGTCATGTTCTTAGAGCTCACGACCGCCGCTAGGGGCTGTTTCGCGGCCTCTGCTTGGCCGCGAGGTTTTCGTCTATTCAAACCAATGAATGGCTAAACTCTCACAATTCACGGCTCTGCTTTAAACCACCAAACATAGATGGCAGTATTGACATTACTGTAATGGAATTACAGTAATTAAATTACTTTTCCAAGTAATGAGTAATGTAATGAATTACTTCTCTAGACTAGTAATTTAGTAATGCAATGAATTACATTCAGGCAGTAATTTCGAGAAAATTACTCATTACTTTTGAAATTACTTTTGTCCTAAATTAAAAAGTTCGTTTGCAAGCTTTAAAAAAAAAACAAGAGAAAAATGATTTCGCATGGTGAAATCTTGTGAAAGAGCATCAGAGGAAATAAACGACGGCCACCTGAGCGCAAAGTCTCGTACGAAGAGCTGGACAAACGCACAAAGAAGGGCTGGATAGACGAAGGAGAAAAGCTTACGTCTAGACATCGCTGGAAAGCAACGGCTTACAAACTCCAGGCACGACAGATTCACGGCGTCGCGTCATCATGACGATACTATACTTCGTTCATTCCTAAGCTGACAGTGCGGTGGGAGCTGCAAGCTAACCAGAACCAATCAAACACCTTCTTTTAATCACGTGTCCCGTCCCTTTCTCTGCGCGTAGGTATGAACCAGAGCGTGGTTACATGGCGAACGATAGACAGGTGACTGCTCCAAAGAACCCGTAGCTTCCACCGTTCATCCCTAAGCTGCCGTGCTGTCAGCTTAGGGATGAACGGTTCGTAGGCTACAAGGCGACGGGCACATTACCAGTGAGTTAAACATAATTTAAAACCTGAGAGGACAGGACAAACAGATCCCCAGCCTTGTACTTTCGTCAAGCAAGGTCAAACCGTAAGCTTCGACCATTGTGAACAACAAACGACCGGAATTAATAGTTAGTTCCAAATACCTTGTCAAAGCTCCAGAACGTTTCGGGCGCCCTCGAGCAAAGAATGTGCCGCTCGTGGTATGCCTCGTTGCCTGCCTTCCCTTGGGAAGTTTATTCGGGAATAAGCCTACAAGCAGATATCGCCCCCCATTTGTTGGGAAAGTACACAATTTAGGAAACTCGCGCCATTCCTCAACTGGCGACGCTTCTGCTTAGCACTTATCCAGGCCCTTTGTGTGACAATGCGCAACAACTTGGGCTTTTCGGGTATTTGGGAAAAATGCTCCTTGAAAGGAATGACCGAGAATAGGTCAACTCTACTCGGCGACAAGTTTTCTTGGCAATGCAGTGGAGGGTACAGGCACGTGTTCCCTCTCCCATTTGGAGCGCTGAATAAAGCTGTGCGCGGGCTCTCCTCCTCTCCACTGCATTGCCAAGAAAAGTTGTCGCCGAGTATAGTGCTCCTGGGAGAATAGAATTAGATGGCGTCCGAGGCAGAAGGGACACATTTCATGTGACGACTCCTTGCAAGAACGAGCTGCCATTGCAACTTCTAAATCAGAGAGACGGAAACATATCACCCTTTTAGTAAGAACCTCCTCCGTTGAATGAACAAAGAAACCGGCGAGTCGACTGTCTTTCTGAGTCACACCTAAAGAAGCAATTCATCATGTTTAACACTTTTGTCGTGTGCGCCAGCGAAACCACTGTTCAGTATGGTTCACTTTGAGGCAGATAAGGTTGTTGCGGTGTAAACAGGAAGCTCTGAGTTTTGGTACATATAGACTAACTCAGCTCTTTGACATCACATCACTGCAGTAGCGCTACTGTCGGCGCTGCGCATGCGCAGCGCCTCGCTTCTCTCGGATTTGGTTCCTGCACATGCGCTGTGTGGGCAAACGAGGGCTTGTTTTGTAAACACTGTTGGTTTATATGGTAAATAAAACTAGCACAAATTACTGCCTCAAGGTATTCAAAAGTAATGTCAAAGTAATTTCAAAGTAATTGCAATGTAATGTCATTACCTTTAGTCTGCGGTAATTTGTAATGTAATTTAATTACATGTTTGCTGTTTTCAGGAAAGTAATTAGTAATGTAATTTAATTACTTTTTGAAAGTAATTTTGCCATCTCTGCCACCAAACTAGGGTCCACAAAGAAGGAGGGCAAACTTCAACGGAGAAATCTACAAAAGGGCACAATAAGGCCAAACGTTTGGGGACAACCTGAAGTTCAAAGTAACCAGAACTGGCAGAAAGAAAAAAAAAAACACATCTCGATTACTAATACGTCTATGCGAGACCTGTGGTTACAATCAAGCTGTAATAATCGATCGTGATTGAACTGGCGCACCGACGACGACGACGAGCACGACGCGCGTGCACGAGCAGTGAGCGCGTGAAGAGACTTTAGAGTGGCAGCAGGGGTGCTATGTTGCGCTTTTTAGACTCCCAGGAGACTTGGAAGAAGGAAGTGACGTCAACGACTAGAGCAAACGCAGATTGAGTGTTGACAGAAGAAAACAAAATCAACATCCAATCTGCATTTGCTGCGTTGTTGACGTCACTTCCTTCTCCCTAGTTTCCTGGGAGACTAGGGATCTAGAGCCACTAAATGAGCTGCGCTTAGAGTATCGGCACTCCGTTCCCCGACATTGTTGCGGGCGCCGCCATATTGGGGCTTGTGCAGAGCACACGCGACTGCAGATCGTCATGATTCAAAAGTGCGACTTTCTCAGCATTCGATTGGGTGTTAGGAAGCTCATGAAAAATTGCTTCGCTCTGTCGCGGACTGTTTGAACATTTGTGGAGGACGCAAAAGCGTTTCCTGTGATTTCAGATAAAGCTTCACATAACTGCCAACCATGACTTTAAGCCACAATATGGCCAAGTGTCGTTACTCTGAAGCGTAGCTTATTTAGTGGCACTATAGGGATCCAGTCATTATTCGGTGGCGTAGCTGTTGTCGGCACGAACACAACACTGGCGACGAGGGACTACGAGCCAACGAAGCCTGGGACAGCCACCGCAAGACATGCCGACGCAAGGAACCATTGAAGCCTCCACAGGCATGTCCTGGTCGTCATGGATTGAACGCATAGGTTTCTACTTCGTGGCAAATTCAATCACTAACGTAGAAAAGAAGAGAGCACTGCTGCTTACGCTTTGTGGCCCGGAGACTTACGACATCGTCGGAGCTTTGGTAGCTCCTAGAACGCCCGCCACTGTCAACTTCGAGGAACTTGTGTCCATCCTTGGAGCACATTTTGACCCTCAGGCTTCGGAGCTCTACAGCCGGTTCAAGTTCCAGCGCAGGGACCAGCTAGCCGACGAGTCGATAAATGACTATGTCGCGGCCCTGAAGCGATTGGCAGTAGATTGCAACTTCAGTCTACCGACTACCTCACCGACAGCTGTTGCAACGACGTCATCGCAGCATCCACTGGCAGCTCTGACCTACGGTGCCGAGCCTACTACTGGGACACCAGCAACACCACGGCAGGACACCAGACTGGCCTTGGACATCATGCTGCGCGACAGATTTGTCTGCGGCATACGCGACGAGCTACTGCAGCAACGCCTGTTCGCAGAACAGGATCTGACATTTTCTGCAGCTTTGGACATTGCAGTCAGAGCTGAGAGCGCATCTAAGCAACAGAAAGAAATCAAAAGCAAAGTTGAGCCGCAAGTAAACAAAACAGAAAAGAGAAACAAGGATTCCTCGACACAGCAGGGACGCCGTTGCTACCGCTGCACAGGACAACATGATCCGCAGGAGTGCCGTTTCAAAAACACGGAACCGCAGGTACTGCAACAAGCGCGGACATATTGAAAAGGCTTGCATCGCTAAGAAAAAGCAACAAGGAAGCAAAACACACAAGAAAGCCAACCACATGATGGCAGCGACAGAGGAAACAAGCGGGGCAGCAACCAACCCTGGATGATACTTTTATGAGCTTAACCAGCTAGCGACGACGGCAGACGTCCCCAAGTTCCAGGTTATACTTCGAATTGAAGGCAAGTCGCTCATATTCGAAGCGGATTCGGGTGCTGCCTGCTCATTGATCAGCGAGGAAACCTTCCGCAACACATGACCCCGGAATCCGCAGAAGCTTACGCACGACGACACAGAATTGCACACTTAGAGCGGAAAAGGATTAAAGCTCCTTGTACGTTTCCAAGCTGCCGTCATATTCAAGTCGAAGGACTATGTGCTACCGCTTCTGGTAATGTTGGAGAATGGACACGGGACGACGAAGAAGTGGGCAACGGGGTCACGCGCAGAAGAAATCCGCCATGTTCGCTTTCTGATAAACCGCTACCATCACGTCGATCGGGTTGTACTTTCTTCAGATCCCATACATCTGGTGCCAAAACCCGGGATCTAGGAGACGCCCGACAAAAAGAGTGACAGCTCCCCATCTGACAGACACGGAAATCGGACAACAACTCGCCTTCAGAGAATGGACCGACTGCGGAGGAAACGAGCCGTCATCCGGTCAGCGGTGACCAGAGCCACCAACGAGTTGCAAGCTCTACTGGATTCCTCGGATGCAACCGCTGGTGAGCTCACAGAAAACTTGAATATCCTCGAACTGAAGGAAGCAGCATTGAAGGCAGTTGACGGCGAGATTGAAGATGGGGTTGATATTGATCACCTTGAAGAAGAGATGGAAAGCGTAGAGGCTTATCAAGTGTCGATCTGCCGTTTACGGACAAGAGCCACGCTCAAGCTGGATGCCCTGCGCACGCCTAACATCGCATCGAATGCTGTAGAACGACTACAGGATCGGGACCAAGGTCATCTAAGGTCAAGAACGATAGCAATCAAACTTCCAAGATTAGAGATCCGAAAGTTCGAAGGAGATCTCCATAACTGGAAATCTTTCTGGGATCAATTTGAAGGGGCTATACACAACAACCCCGACCTTTCTCCAATTGATAAATTTAGATATTTGACGAGCTATCTATTCGGAAAGGCGGAAGACAGCATACGGGGATTGTCTATTACAGAGAACAACTATAACATCGCTGTGGATCTCTTGAAGAACAGGTTCGGTCAGACCCAGGCGATAATTGATGACCACATGACGCAAATCTTGAATTTAAAAAATGTCACCACGTCGAGTGACGTCACGGCTCTGAGACGGCTGTATGATGATATCACGATAAATGTCCGCAGCCTGGAAACGCTCGGCGTAAAGGTGGAAGAGTACAGTGTGCTGCTACATGCTGCCGTGAAGAAGCGACTTCCTGACGATCTTGTCCTCCGCTACTGCCAGCAAAGAGCCACTGACATCACGGATAGCACCGGTAGTCTGCAAACGTTTTTGAATTTTCTGAAGTCCGAGGTAGAGAGCTGAGAGCGCGTCCTGGAAATAAAGCTCAATCAAGCCAATCAATCAAAGGCCCAAAAGGAGGACTCATCAAACCAGGTGCGCAAAGCATACATCACTCCATCGGCAGCAGCTTTGGTTGCAAGGACGGACGCTCAAGATGCCGAATGATTTTTTTGCGATGCACGTGAGCACTCGTTCGACCAATGCAACGGGCGTTCCATCAGTGAGGAAAAAGAAATACTGAAGAGAGACGGCCGATGTTTCAGGTGCTGCAAAAGATATCATCGGGCAAGAGATTGTCGCAACGCCAGATTTCTCCGCTGCGCCAACTGCCAAGGGAGACACGTGACTTGCCTCTGCGATCCTGGCCTCAAACCCACCAAAGAAAGCCCTCATTCTTCGTCACAGCCAGGCACTTCGGAAGTGTCAGTAACGAGTGTGGTGTCTAAAGGCGTGGCCAAACAGGACACTACAAAACGCACGACTCCGACAAATCGTGAGAATTGAAGCGGACGCCTCACGCTTCAATTTTCACGATTTGTCGGAGTCGTGCGTTTTGTAGTGTCCTGTTTGGACACCCCTTGACAGCGTCGAAACAGTTCTTCTGCAAACCGCCACAATCTGGGCAGAAGGGGAGACTAAGCGCCGCCTATTCCGGTGCTTACTAAATGGAGGGAGCCAGCGGACGTTTGTGACGACCAGGCTTGTCAACGAGCTGTCTTGTAAGGCTCTAGGAAAAGAGGATTTGAGGATTACAGTCTTCGGAGATACTGCACTTGGTAATGCGGGTAAACTCCGCAAGGTAGAGGTATGGCTCCAAAGCCAACACGATCGGAAACGGGTACGAATTGAGGCTTTGGAAGTTCCTGCCATTTGCCATTCTTCTGCGTTTCCTGTAAGTCTCTGCAGGACAGCTCAATCGTGCACGCTGCAACTCGCCGATCTTTCGTGCTCAGGGTTCAAGAGAGACATTGACATTGATATACTGATCGGAGCGGATAATTACTGGAAGGCTGTCACTGGGTCTATCAAGCGACTTGACGGTGATTTGACAGCGGTAGAAACGATATTTGGTTGGACACTGCAAGGTCCAGTACGACCATCACCGGAAGTGGGCTGGCACCAAGCAACTGTAATGCAGGTAATGACTCGACATCAAAGTGACCAGCCTTCTCAGCAGCTACGAGAAAAGAATGCCCTACCGGTACCTGAGGAGGATGTGCCAGAGCCCAAGCAGTCAACCATCACGAGTGTACCGGTGCCCGAGGAAGCAGTTCGGAAAGACAGTGACGTGGAATCCGGCGAAACGGAGGCCTTGGAATGGGCGCCCTGTACGGTACTGACACCTTGCAATAGCCCCGGCAATAGCAGGGAATCTGGCTTCAAAGATGTCAGGGAAGCAGCTGACTCTCAGCTACTATCGGATCCTATCGGTTGCCAGCACGAGCTGAGTGCCAGTAAATTTAAGGAGGACAGTGGAATCCCTGACGTGAATGTCATGAGCAATGATAGGGAGCGGGATGAAGAGACTCCCACTGGCGCTGTTGAAAAACGGGAGAACATTCTGAAACCGGCCAACCTCATAAGCGTTTCCACTGAGATTCAGGAGGGCAAAGTGGTCAGCATCGACTGCAAGAAATTTCGTAAACGGGACCGACCCGGAGGGATTATGAGTTCACCTTCGAAGACGTTTGCATCAAAGAAGGAACAGCTGAATGGCTCAGGAAATCGAAAGGCGGGGGAAGATGGTGACGCAGTTGTTCTCGAAGTTCTTGGTGGCCTCATAGAAAAGAGTGTGCAAGGGTCAAGTGGACTACTGGGTTACAAAATCTCTACCGAAACCCTTAGACATCTCTTGCGAACGTTCTGCGAGAGCAACGGTTACCGCTACCAGGACTTTGTGAGGGACGAAGCGGGGCTCAATTTAAGTGCCATTTTTGAACAGCCTTTGATGGAAATGCAAGATATTGCAATGGGAAAGCGTCACCGTGGTAGCTCGAACCACGGGTCGTCATCCGATCACGGGCCCGAAGTTCCACCCAGGATAACCAGGAAGTGGCAGAAATGTTCTACTCCCGTCCCCGAGAAGCGAATGCTCACACGGAGCCAGCGGCGAAGGACGTATTATGTGAAATATTTCAGATTTGGCCGCTTGGAGCAGCAATCTGCAAACACGGTAGGCTCATCTGACTCAAGCGGCATTCAAGTGGGAGATGTTGCGCTTGTCAGGAACAACCATCGCCCAAGAACATTTGATATCTTGCCGTCGTCGACAAGAACTTTCCTGGTCGAGGTGGGAAAGTGTGTGCCTGAACTATTCGACTCGGAAGTCGCGTGAAGAGAAGAAGACCCATTCAACTTCCTTACCGTCTAGAAATTCCGACGAAACAGTCGGTTCGACTTTGTTGGGTGGGAGGATGTTGGAGAATGGACACGGGACGACGAAGAAGTGGGGAACGGGCTCACGCGCAGAAGAAATCCGCCATGTTCGCATTCTGATAAACCGCTACCATCACGTCGATCGGGTTGTACTTTCTTCAGATCCCATACAGGTAATGAAGGGATCCGGCTGCAACCTCTTGGGGCGCGATTGGTTCCACGCTTTCCACATCAGAGTACGGGGAATAAACCAATTGCAACAGCAGAAGACGCCACCACAAGTACAGGCGGTTTTGCAACGCCATTCCGCGGTATTCCAGGGAGACATTGCGGGATACGCTGGACCCCTGGTGCAGTTGGCATCAGAGGAAGGAGCGACCCCCAAGTTCTGCAAGGCTCGCCCCGTGCCTCTTGTACTGCGACCAGCAGTCACCCAGGACTCCCGACTGGAAGGACAAGGAATAATCGAGCCAGTACAGCATTCAGACTAGGCCACTCCTCTTGTCCTTGTCCGTAAAAAGAGTGGGGAAATCAGACACTGTTGCGATTACAGAAGTACAGTCAATCCGCTTCAAAAAAGGCATCCTACCCACTACCAACTACAGGAGAAGTACTAGCGAGCCTAAGAGGAGGGACCGTATTCTCGACGTTGGACATATGCCAAGCCTACCAGCAGTTGAAAGTGTCCGAAGCCGCCGCGGCGGTTCAGACCATCAATACCATAAAAGGCTTGTACAAAGTAAAACTCTTGCCTTTTGGACTATCAGCAGCTCCAGCTATCTTCCAGTGTGCAATGGAAACTACGTTAGCCGGCATACCGGGAATAAGCGTCCACTTCGACGATATTATCGTGAGTGGACAGAACAGCGAAGAACATGCAGCACGTCTAGACCAAGTACTGTCGCAACTGGAAAACGCAGGTCTGCGGCTCAATAGAAAAAAATGTAACTTCGCAGTGAGTGAAGCCAAGTTCCTTGGGCACAAGATTGACGCCACGGGAGTACATACTACGGATGGAAAAATGCAGGCCATCTTGGACGTACCAGAGCCGACTGGAAAAACGGAACTGCAAGCGTTTCTGGGCTTGCTGGCTTTCTACGATCGTTCCTTAAGAATAGAGCCACAACTGCAGCTGATCTACTATGAACTTCTACAGAAAAATGTTTTCTTGGGAATGGAAAGGCAAGCACCAGGAGGCTTTCGGCAACTAAAGCGGCTAGTCAAGGAGTCCACAGTTTTGGCGCACTACGATGAAAACAAACCGTTGCTGCTCTCGTGTGACGCATCGCCGTAAGGTGTGGGAGCGGTACTTGCACAGGAAGATGACTTCAAACGTGAAGCCCCAGTTGCCTTCGCGTCAAGAACATTGCGAGCTGCAGAAAAGATTTATTCCCAGCTCGACAAGGAAGGGTTGGCCATTGTGTACGCCGTGCAACACTTTCACGAGTTCATTGTTGGGCGGCACGTCACAATTTATACAGATCACCAACCGCTTCTGGGAATTCTTGGGTCGACAAAACCCATTCCACAGGTACTATCTCCACGTATGACAAGATGGTGCGTCAAACTGATTGCCTACGATTACAGTCTGGTATACAGGCGAGGTTCGTGTCACCAGAACGCGGATGCACTAAGCAGACTTCCTCTGCCAGGTAATGTAGACGAACCCTGCCTGCCGGGAGACGTGCTGATGTTGGCACTTTCTGCATTTCCTCAACTTTCACCAGAGCAGATTGCAGAAATGACAGGACAAGACATGATTTTGACCCACGTGTACAAGGCTGTTCAAGAAGGACGCCTACGAAGTTTGAAGGGCGAAGAATATCGTCCATACAAGGTATCGTGAATGAGCTGTCGACCGTCAACCGCTCTCTCACTCGCGGTTCAAAGGTTATAGTTCCTACAGCATGCAAGAGCCCAGTATTGAATTTGCTGCACGCTTGCCACAGAGGAGCGGTGACACATGAAGAGCGCCGCGCGTGGATATGTGTGGTGGCCCGCATAGATAGGGACATTCAGCGAAAGGCAAGATCGCGCCTTCATGTCAGGCGCACCATCGCTCTCCACCTCAAGTAACCGCTTCCAGATTGGCACCGAGCATCGCAACCATGGGAACAATCCACAGCTATTTTGGCGGTCCACTGGAAGGAAAATGTTTCTAATTGTTGTAGATATTCACAGCAAGTGGCTGGAGGTGCGACAAATGAAACATATTCAATCCAGCTCCGCATCGAGGAGTTTAGGAGTTGTTTGCAACATTTGGACTACCAGAAAAGGTAGTTACGGATAACGGAACATC
>JABSTQ010004582.1:0-33969 GCA_013358835.2 Ixodes persulcatus | reverse complement strand
GATACCAAGGAACTGCAACACACCATCTACCGGTAGTTCCTGGAATAGTGTGAGGGGGAGTAAGACGTTTTTAAAAAAATTAAAGAGGTCATCCACTCTCGACTGGAATTCTGCAGGCCCATGGTTGAACAGAACTAAAAAAAATCGTCCACAAATCTAAGAACTTTGATTTGATTTAAATCGTTGCCTTCATTAAAGTGCCCAAAAAGAACTTTGTCCTGATGGGCTCAAAATATGTTGCTGTCGATGGGTGCCAAGCATGAGTCGATGCATACTCCTTGTTTTTCTATATAGACCCCGTCATTCCATTCCAAAAACGTCGATTTAAGATAAAATGAGAGCATTTCAATGAAAACCTCTTCCGTCATGCCGATTTGATTCTGGACGGCCACCTTACCAAAGCGATCGGTACAACGGTCCACGGATGTTAGTAACTTGTCATGTGGCAAAGAATAATATAAATCTTTAATGTCAAATGTCAATAAGAAGGGTGGGGCAGCATGTGTCAGCGTGGCCTCAATTCATCTACTTGACAAATAACGTGGGTTTCTCAATGACGCGGCCTGGCATCGGGTTTGCTAGTGTTGGGGCGATATCAGAAACTCGAATGGTATATCAGTGTCGTTTCATGTAATAAAATCAGTTGTTAGTAGCGCACTGGGGTGTCTCATTCTTGTCTTTTTTCCTTGTTTTGAGCGCTAAAATGTATTCCAAGTACCAAAACCAATTAGCCCAACGATCTACTCTACTGAAATTTAATTCTTGCGCAACGGGCCCTTTTATTTGTTCTTCGTTGAAACCATGCTCCATTGTACCGCTTCTGATTCACGCCACATGCCAAGCCCGTACTCTGTCGATCTGCATTCGTGGCAAGAATCCACCTGAGGAAGTCAAGAGGCTCTTTGGAGGTTTTGAGCTATCAGCTGGGCACAGCATAAGGTTGATGAAAATTCTGCGAGCTGAATGGAAGAGGCAGGCACGCGTCTACAGGGACCTGCTGAGGGATGTTTTGTGCGACTCTAACCAAGGAACTCGAGACAACCACCGTCTGCGGGAGTTCTTTAACATCGTGGAACGCAACACGGAATTCCTTTGGCGGCTGACACTAGAGAAGGTCAGCGCCAGTCTTCCGAAGAGGCAACCGGTGGCCCGTGGGAACACCCAATCTGTGAGTCAAGTGCCCATCCCGGAATATATAAGACGAGTTCTCGGTTTTGGACCGAAATTTGTCGTTGAACCAAAGTTGAGTCCACCAGAACTTATAGGACTTGTTCGTAAAGTTTCAAGGTCTTCTCCAGAAGGCGAGGTAGAAAGGTGCATTTTGGAGGGAGTGGACATGATTGTTCGAAACAAACCAGCGGTATCTCAAAGTCAGGTTAAAAAAGTGGTGTCGTTTTTAAAAGAACACCGGCTTTCGCTCCTTCCAGCTGACAAGGAGGGAGGACTCGTAGTTTTAACGGCAGCGCAATTTGGTAGCAAAGCCCTTGAGGCGATCTCACCAGTGTTTAATCGCCGAGATGATGTGTCTCTAAAAAAGATGCGATTAGAGGCAGTGAGACGATGCCAAATGTTGAACCTTCCTCAGCAAGCTCAGAGCATCAATAAGAAAAAAGATGGATGCGTGCAAATTATGTTTAGCGCCAAGACCCACAAAGAACAATGTCCCCTGAGGGTCATAGTATCAGAGATGGGCTCATGGCAGAAGCCGGTCGCGCTTTTTCTTCAGGACAAATTGGAAGTTTTAGGCTTTAACGATCCATTTTCGTAAGAAATTCTGAATATATTTTAGATTTTTTAGAAGATAACTCTGACAAAGGAGTTTCAGCCTGTTTATTTGACATTAAAGATTTATATTATTCTTTGCCGCACGACAAGTTACTAACATCCGTGGAACATTGTATCGATCGCTTTGGTACAGTGGCCTTCCAGAATCAAATCGGCATGACGGAGGAGAGTTTCATTGAAATGATCTCGTTTTATCTTAAATCGACGTTTGTGGAATGGAGTGACGGGGTCTATATACAAAAAGAGGGGTATGCATTGGCTCATGCTTGGCACCCATCCTCAGTAACATATTTTTAGCCCATCAGGACAAAGTTGTTTTTGAGCACTTTAATGAAGGCTACGATTTTATTGAAATAAAAGTTTTCAGATTTGAGGATGACTTTTTAGTTGTGTTCAACCATGGGCCAGCAGAATTCCAGTCGAGAGTGGATTACCTCGTTACTTGTTTAAAAAAAAAAGTCTTAAACCCCTCATACTAATCCAGGAACTACCGGTAGGTGGAGTGTTGCAGTTCCTTGATATCAGACTCACCTTTCCTGAACGACATGTGTGTTGGATGTACAACCCTAGAGCCCAAAACACCCTGTTGCCGTACAATTCAGCTCATTCGAAACTGGTAAAAAGGAGTATTGCCAATATGTGCGTATTGAACGCCCTCAAAAAATCATGCCACCATGTGATGTCAGAAGGCCTGGGCACGCAGCATAGGCGTTTGTTGGCAGCTGGCTTCCCGAAGAATGTAGTGGGGTCAGTTGCAGAGATAATATTAAAAAGATTGCGTAGTGAAGATTGCCCTCGGCCAACGGTTCTCAGAGAGAAACAAAAGGTCGCGGTGATACCGTACATTCACAAAACGGCGCATGGCCTGAAAACGTGGCCAATAGATCGAATGTAAAAGTAGTGTTTTCCGCACCAAACAAACTTAGTAGATTATGTAGGTTGACAGATCCTTTTCGTAAGGCTGCTTTTGGGTGTGCGGTGAAACACAGGAATCCCTTCGTTGAATGTGCGGAGAAAGTAGTGTATCAGATCCCCTTATCATGCGGAAACAAGTATATAGGTCAGACCGGTAGGTGTGTTAATGATAGGCTAAGGAAACACAAACTAAAAGTAGGAAATTATCGGGACGGTCATCAGTCTGATTATTGTCAAAGCTGCAAATGTGTGTCGTTGTTTTCCGAGTGCAATTATCTGGCGAGACATAAGGAAAAAAGTGTGAGGGAGACAATCGAGGCAGATGAGATTAAGAAGGGTGGGGCAGCTTGTCTCAGCGTGACCTCAATTGATCGACTTCACAAAGAACGTGCGTTCCTCAATGACGCGGCCTGGTATCGGGTTGGCTAGTGATGGGGCGATATCAGAAACTCGGATGGTATATAAGTGTCGTTTTATGTAATAAAATCAGTTGTTAGTAGCGCACTGTGGTGCCTGATTCTCGTCTTTCTGTCCTTGTTTTTGAGCGCTAAATGTATTCCAACTTTCAGAGGGCTGCGTGATTTGATACATTTTTACTTTAATTACTAAATAGGCGAAAGACAAGTTAACTTTGAATATAAGAGAAGACCTTGAAGATAATGTTCACTTTTTGCCACGATAAGTGGTTAAGGAGGGTTCTTGAAAAATTCCTCGCCGACGAGAAAGGCATACACAGACCGTCTTTCCTATAGAAAACTTAAAACAATTCGAAATAGGCCAGCTTGACAAATTATTGATTGCCACTTGAACCTTGTTCTCACAGATGGAAAGATTGCATGATGATACTGAAACCTGGAAGTCATAAAAATAGATAGTATATCAAACTGAAGAAGGTATTACACGGGCACTGGAGTTATTTTTTATAATAAAAAGAGTGACGCTAAATACGCCACCCTGGCGAACTCCATTTTCCTGCAAAAAATCTCGAGAAAAGGTTGTACCCAGCTTAAGAGGAAATGAACGACACTCTAGATTACTTTTAATGACGCCGAGCAGGCTCCCACGGATATCAATCTCAAATAAATGCTGCAGTATTCCAAATCGTCAAGCAGTATCGTACGCCTTCTCCAGATAAAAAAAAAACACAAAAAGACAGTGCTGTTTGTTCACAAACGCCTCTCTCACGGCTGTCTCGAAACGAGCCAAGTAATCTACTGTGCATCGTGAAGATCAAAAGCCACACTGGTATCTGCCTAGAATGTTGTTATTTTCAAGATATGCATAAACCTTTTGTTAATCATTATTTCAAAAAAACTTTGATAAACAGCTTGCCAAAGGTATAGGCCTGAAGCTAGATGCACATGAGTAGTAGTAAAAGTGTACACAATCATCCCAACATGTGCTTCCGATGAAAAAACATGTTTCTGATATCGATATGTTTCCGATATCTGAGTATCTAGTTTCTGACATCGATCCTATCTATCTATATATAACTGTTTGCGCGCTGCTAGGTATGACGTATGAGCGCGCGACCAGTTAGCCAATCATATTCTAACTTATTCAGATATTAGAAATATCTGTTTTTGATATCTGAAAAAAATTTCATTTTTGATAATCGATAATTGAAAAATAAATTTATCATAGACCGATGGTCGATCATCAGACGATACTCGATCATCGGTCAATAGATATATCCATTGATAGTCGCCAATGTCTGTGACTTCATGTCGCGTGACATTGCGAATTTTAATATTCCTACAAAAATACTTTTTTTGCCCTTGTGATTGAACCAGCGGCCTTTCGATCAGTAGCCCGGCGCGGTACACCTCCGCACGGATGCAACTGTCCCTTTCGTGCTTAGACGTCGTGTGCAATCTTGGGAAGTGCGTGAACTCGTCACTCTGTTACGTGATGTCAAGTTCAGATTATAGTTGGTGATATTTCTACAAGATGGCGCTTGAGAGGTACTCGTGGAAAAGGGTTGGGACACGCCGCTGTATTGCGCTATGTGCAATTTGGAAAATTTGGTGATATTCCCAAGAGGTGTAGTCGGTGGACGACGACGACGAGGAAGCTGCTATAGATCGGCGCCAAGTAAGCTCTGTATCGTTCCAACGAATTTGTTTGTTTTTTATTGATTATTCTTTCTTAAAACTAACATCATTCGATTCATTACGTCGTCAGGATTTCAAGAATATAAGACATTAGGAGCAAAATAACGTAGATTTATTTCAAGGATCCTAAAAGGTACCGATCATACCCGAGGTGGACATTATCTAGGACCGAAAAAAAATATATTGCCCAAATTGGAGAACAAAACCTAATCCAATAAGAAATAACTGATCCATAGAGACAGGAGATAATGTAAACGAAAAAAAAACAATAGGAAGTACAAAGCAAAAACGTGAAAAAAAAAACTAGCTTTCTCATAAATAGAACACAAAGCAGACACCCAAGAACACGCAATTCTTAATAGTTTAAGAGCCATTCGATTCGCTTCGTCTCCCTCGTTGTCGCAATAGAAAATACCGACACTAAACTAGATAAAAGAAAACGGTTTCTTCCCTACGGGGAGAAACCTAAAATGGTTGGAGGTGCGAGCGGGGCGGCTGCGGAGGAGGGGGGAGAAGGAGTGGAGGGTTGGGGGGGGGGGGGGAGAGACGAGAGAGTAGATAAGTCAGAAAATTTCGCTGAATCGGTACTTACTTTGCAACTAAACTTAGTTACTGTGATCAATGATGAAAATCACGAATTAATAAAGACATAGGAGGACAGATAATGCAACTTTTTGCAAAAATGGTGTGTATTTGCAACCAAAGAAGAGGTTGATAGCGCGGCACTAGTGGCCCAGGTGCAGGAGAAGAACAAACAACCATCTTATGCTCTGGTCGTGCGTACGGCGGCGGACGCAGAGCCTGGGGTGGCTCCTCCATCGCGCGCGGAAACGGGTGGCGGTGGCGCGGCCGCGGTGGGGGTGGCGCCTGCCGTCGGGGGGCGACAGGGGCCTGCCTTGCTTTTGTACTTGAGAAATGCTTCTGCCAATCCCACCACTGAGATCAAACAGATGCTAAAAATACTTTGAATCTCAGTCCCTGGGGCTGGGCGTAGTATCTTTGCGTGGCATACGAAATGAATTGGCGGTTCAGTCACAGTCAGTTGAGGGTCTGCAGAAACTTCCTGATGCCATTGAGTCACATCCCAACACAAAAGATACCTTTATATGTCGTAAACCCATGATGAGGAAGCCGCAGTTTAGGGTGTCGGGAGTGGACCCCGACATCCTGCCTGCCGAATTTATGTTGACCCTACGTCATCAGAACCCCGTTGCACAGATTAAGGCGGACGAGTTCAACCTGAAAACGTTTTACAAAGAAACAACGGATATGATAAAATTAAAGACACAACCCGGCTTAACCTTGGTTGGACCTTGTGTCCAATACATGAAAATTTCTACGTGCAGAAATGCCAGCGATGCAGCACATATGGACATACACAACGGTTCTGCCCGTCCAAGACCGAGTTCTGCGGGCTGTGTGCGGGGACGTACACAACGGGCGACTGCGGGATTACCGCCGCAGCCGACAGCAGGTGCCGACGTGTGTCGCGCGTAAGGTGGACACGCGGCACGCCTTCGGCAGGGCTACTTGTGCAACCCTTCTGTTCCACCAGCAGCGACTCCGGTCGCGCACAGGTTACTCGCCCTAGAGGGAAAAAGTATGGCCAAGCGGACACCACGTACAAAGTTGTATATAGCTTTGATACTCACATTCTTATGTGAATATGTAAATATAGAACTTAAACAGGTTTAGGGCCATGTTTGTGTATAGATTTATTTGTACTTTCACCATCTTGAGGAGGGCATATAGTCTACATAACGCTAAATTATTCGGTACGGACAAACACTATACAATCTAAATGCAAAACAATCCCAATAGAACAGAAATTATTCAGATTAATTTGGCAAAATCAAACGCAGCAACAGCACACCTAGAAGAAGTTGTAACTGAAACTAAGCCCATATTTATCTTAATCCAAAAGCCTCATGTAATAAACAATAAAATTATAGGAATACCTTTACGATATAAAATTACAGCATCACAGATTAATCCTAAATGCGCAATTATTTCCACTGATAATAATGATTCTATTTTTTCCTTTACTGTAACAACCTGACATAGTAACAATGCAATCTACATATAGTGACATCGAAATAGTCCTAATAAATATTTATACATCTCCCCCTTCTGCCTTTGAACAAACTTTGAATGATTTAGATAAATGTCTTCGTTCATTATTAAGTAGAAACATAATAATAGGGGGGATTTTAATCCAAAACATGAATCATGGGGAGGACACGTCACAGATAACAAAGGAAAAATTTTAAATGAATTTCTCATAATACATAACCTTTTTATCAGCAATAATAAGCAATCCCCGCCAACATTTAAAACTAGTAATGGACAAAGTTGGATACATTGAAAAATAGTTTCAGGCAACTTATTAAATAAAATATCCCATTGGGAAATCCTAGACGAAGAATCTCTCAGTCATCATCAATATATTTCTTTTGGATTAATGTAAGTGACACCTCCCCCATGCAGAAAACTAACAATAAATGGTTTAAATAAGCTTTACGAACTTATAAAAAATGACTTTTGGCTAACATCCACTTCTCTCTTTGAAACAACGCCGGGAATTATAGAGAAACTCTTGGACACATTCTATCACAAACTTCACGAATGAATCAAAAAGCGTGAAAGAAATGTAAAATATAGTAATCACACCACACTATGCTGGACATCCAAACTTAAAGACACGAGAAGTAAAGTTAATGCGTTACGTAGATGTTATCAAAGATGCTACAATACGGAATTAAAACGGATTTATAAACGTAATTATTATGACTTCAAAGAAATATATAAAGAAAAGATAATTATGGGTAAAATAACATCGTGGCGGAATATTTCTTATGAAAACTCCAAAACTTCACTTTTTGGTGTTCCATATAAAATCGCTTTCAATAAATATAAAACACTTCTTCTAATACCTCCGATAGTTCAAATAGATGGAACCATTACCACATCGCTGCATCAATCAATAGAATATAAATTAGGCAAATTTTTGCATTGGGATGATGAATCGACAGGCTCTGACTTTTTCATTAATATCCAGATTCAAGTAAATTAACCGCCAGCTAACGAGGACGATTATCCTTTTAATTACCCAGAAAATAATACGATAATAAATAACTTGCGTACAAAAACCGGCCAAGGGATCGATAAACTTACATGTCCAATAATTAAACACATATGGACCTATCATTCACAATTTTATATAAATATATTTAATTCTTGTTTGCAAGCCGTCTATTTTCCGAAAGCATGGAAAGTATGAAGAGTAATACAATTAGATAAACTAGACCGTCCCAATAATCTTCCAACATCTTATCGACCAATCTCTTAAATTTCCATACTTGGTAAAATCCTAGAGCGCTTACTATATTATAGAGTATATTATTTCTTAATAAATCACACCTTTTACACCCAAATCAATTTGGGTTTACTCCTAAGAAATCTTTCACTAAAGCATTATATCACTTAACTCAATAGCTTCATTAAGATTAAAAAACCATCACAAAATATGTACAATAATTTCACTCGATTTCCAATGTGCTTTTGACTCTGTATGTTACCCATTAATTTTTGAATTTTTAAAGAAACATAACTGTCCACGTAATTTATACTCTCTACTTCATTCATTTTTTAAAGATGGAACTGTAGCAGCCGAGCTAGTGGTGCTTCCGCGACGATGAAAAAGAAGCATCTCGGCGCGAACACACAGAACGAGGCACCACGAGCTTGGAGATTCGGCGACCGAGCGGCCCGGCGGCTACATCGAGCGATGTCCAGGACAGTTTCATTTCTTTTGTAAATATTGTACATAAAAAGTACGTTGGGTGGTATATTCCTGGTTCCAACCTCCCGCAAATTGTGACTGAGGTAACCAGGGTCGGGCCATCTACAAAGTCAATATTAGATCTCGTATTCATTGACAACAAAATCACCCAGTATGATGTTTCCGTACTTGATGGAATTTCCGATCACAAACTTGTTTTACTTTGTATAAAGCAGGGCTTGCCACCAAAGCGGGAGAAAAAACAAACTATTCTTGTCAGAGACTTTCATAGGGCTGATGATGGAAGCATTTTAGACCATTTAGAATTGTCTTTGTACTCGTATGATGGAGCAACTGACGTTGACATACTCTGGAATAAATTTAAATCCATAATTAACTTTTGCCTAGAAAACTTCGTTCCACAGCGGGTCAAAACAGTAAAAAAGCGAAACCCTTAGGTAAACCGCGAAATAATCCAGCTAAAACGAAAAATAAAACGTAGAAGAAAGAACAAAACAAAAAATAAAAAGGAGATTTCTCGATTTTCCTTGACCCTTAGGGACAAACTGGCCGCCGCTAGGGAAGCTTATTATTCAAAGACACTCACCCAATTTATGAAGGACTCCCCCGAGCGGTTTTGGCGCCATCTTGCTCCATCACACGAGAGGATTCAGTATGTAGTCATTTTCGAACAAATAATTACCGACCACACAGAAGTCGCTCAAAAGTATAACGATTATTTCCACTCTGTGTTTGTTCCTCCGGAGTCTTCTTTTTCTTACCCAAGCATGGTGAGCGTTGATGAGCTACCAGCCATGCCAGATATTATTTTGTCGGAACAGAGAATTTTTTCACTCCTTCTTAATATCGATACAAAAAAGTCTGCCGGTCCCGATGGCATTCCAAATGAATTCCTGAAGCGCTACGCGGAGTGGATGTCAAAATATTTGCTGATTATTTTTAAGGCGTCACTTGAACAGAATAGTTTACCTTCCGATTGGCTAACGGCAAGAGTGGTGCCTATCTACAAATCGGGAAACAAGCACAGTGTTGAAAATTATAGGCCCGTTTCAATTACTTGCGCGTGTTGTAAGATGCTAGAGCACATACTATCAAAAAGCTTGTCCACCTTCTTTGAGAATTCCAAGATACTTAATCCTAACCAACATGGTTTTAGGCAACAACTGTCTACAGTAACTCAGCTTGTTCAATCAGTCCATGACTTTGCAAAAATTCTAAATGAAAGAGGACAGGTTGATGCAGTATGCTTGGACCTATCGAAAGCATTTGACCGCGTCCCACACGCAGAGCTTCTTAGAAAGCTACTCCAACTAGGTGTTAATCTAAACGTTATCAAATGGATTAAATCCTACCTAACAAATAGAACACAGTTTGTAGAAGTGAATGGCGCAAAATCAGGGACTCTAAGTGTAACATCTGGCGTTCCTCAAGGATCTGTGCTGGGTCCCATTTTGTTTCTGAGTTACATAAATGACATAACAGATAAGCTCGATCCTTCCCTCACTGTACGCCTGTTTGCGGACGATTGTTTAATTTATTCAAGAATCTCAAGTCAAGAGGACCATGTCAAACTAAACTTGGCATTAAAAGTTATCAATGATTGGTGCACAGAGTGGAAAATGAAGATAAACTACAAAAAAACAGTGTATGCAAGGCTAACAAACAAAACTAAAAACATTTTGTTGTTCGATTATGAATTTGATGGCACGCCTTTGGCGCGCGTCAGTAACTTCAAGTACCTGGGGGTTACTATAACTGAAGACCTGAACTGGAATATGCACATAAATAACATCTGTTGCTCAGCTGAAAGAAGACTGTGGTCACTACGACGTAAACTAAAGGGCGCCTCATCGGAAGCTAAATTAGCTGCATATTTAACCCTAGTGCGCCCCGTACTGGAATATGCAAGCGTAGTATGGGACCCGTTCAGAAACCACTAAATAGACAGGATTGAAAGAATTCAGAGAAGGGCAGCCAGGTTTATATTGTCAAAATACAGGACGACGGACTCAGTCACTGATATGCTAAAACAGCTAAACCTACAGCGTCTCGAACAACGCCGAAAAATAGCTAGACTGAAATGCATTTATTCAATGCACCGGAACTTATTCAACTTTGACGTCCAACAATACATAAAACCAAGATCATCTCGCTCAGTTCGAAGCAGCCATCCGTATCAGATAACTCCAATAATGGCACGTATAGATGCATTCAAATATTCATTTTTCCCTCGAACCATAGAAGATTGGAACTCTCTACCTCATGAAATAGTGAACATAGACTCATTGAATAGTTTTGAAACTAACGTACTTGCTTATCTTGCGTCCTCCAGTGGTAGTTGGTCATAATATACTGACTGTTATTATTTTGTTACATATTATGCCTGTGTGTTTTTGTATGTGCGCCTGTGTTTTTGTATATGGGCGTGTGCAGTGGCCAGGACATCGGCCACAAATGATTTTATTTTGTACCACCCTGTATCGGCCTTCGGGCTAACAGTATGAATAAATAATAAAATAAATTGGTGACCCGCACGTGATGATTGGGCGAGGGCAGGATGAACGAAAACTTGTCGTGCGCTAGGTTGCCGTGTCTGTACTGGGCGCAAAGAGTTCATGACTTCCCGGAGTCGTTGGACGTTGGAGGTGGGATCCATTACACTTTGTGCCGTTGATGGTTCAACCATGTCAGCAGGGAGGCGAAGGGGAGAACCGTACACGAGTTCTGCCACTGTACAACCCAAGTCAGGCTTCAGGGTTGATCGCAGACTTAGTAACACCACTGGTAGGCTGTCAACCCATGCATCGGGGAAGGTTTGTGCTCGGAGCGCAGACTTCAGCTGACGGTGGAGTCGCTCGACGAGGCCCTTGGCAGCAGGAAGATATGCTGTCGTGCGCGTCCGTACTGAGCCCAGAAGAGAAGTTAATTCTTTAAATATCGCGGACTCAAACTGGCACCTGCGATCGGTGGTGATTGTGGCAGGCACACCGAAGCGGCTGATCCAGCTTGGTATAAAAGCGCGTGTTACTGTTTCAGCGGTGATATTTTCTAGTGGTACCACCTCTGGCCAGCGAAAAAATCTGTCGACGCATGTCATACGTCGGGATGCGTTAAAGAAGCCTCTCAGACCTCTATGCGATGGCCAATACCAGGTCGTAGGCAGAACATCGAAGTTTTATACGGTACTTATACAGGGACGTCTACAGTTTCCCTGGACCGACTGAAACCTGCTTTCACCACAGCCCTCAAAACAACTACTACCCCTGTGTTGCAGAACAACGCTCCAACGCACTCCCCACTTAGTGCGCAAGTGGCCCAGGCCACTTGTCCGGGGGGGGGGGGGGGGGGGGGGGCATCTGTAGCAGCTGAGCTAGTGGTGCTTCCGCGACGATGAAAAAGAAGCATCTCGGCGCGAACACACAGAACGAGGCACCACGAGCTTGGAGATTCGGCGACCGAGCGGCCCGGCGGCTACATCGAGCGATGCCCAGGACAGTTTCATTTCTTTTGTAAATATTGTACATAAAAAGTACGTTGGGTGGTATATTCCTGGTTCCAACATAATTATATATTATAACTTAGAACCCAATGCAATAACAAAAAAGTAACGTTAGGATATCCACAGGGTTCTCCCCTAAGTCCATTGTTATGAAATATTATAATACATGATTTATTACATACCACCCTTCCTATCCATACTCATATCCAGGCATTTGCAGACGGTGTGGTGCTGCTTGTAGACGGATTTTCACGCCGGAAATTGGAAACACGCTCAGAGAACATTTTAAACCATATCACACAGTGGGCTGCAGAGAGAAAATTAACCTTTAACTACAAAAAATGTTGCTGTTTATTAATTGCGCCAGGAACTAAATATCAAACGCACTTTCCCCAAATTAAATTTAACAACCACATATTAAAATTCAAGCAGAAATTAAAAATATTATGCATTATTTTTTGACACACAATTATTTTTTATTCCGCATGTAAACTATCTTCGTAATAAAGTACTTAAACAAAGATTTAATTTTGCTCGATTCTCCTTTGTGCAATGGGGACTGAGTGTAGGACAAGTTAAGAAACTTTCTTTACAATTCATTGAACGTTACATCATCGACGGGGCACCTGTATGGTGGAAAAAAGAATACAATAGCCATTTAAAAAGAAAAATAATCTCGGTTCAAAGACTTCCGTTATTAAAAATCTGCAGAGCATACCGAACTAACTGAAATATTAATTTGCCAGTTTTATGTAATATTCGCCCAATAACGCTAACTTTAGATTTAGAAATTTTTATGTTTAATATCTTTCATGAGAGGAAAGCCAGTAAATTTGAAGACTTGTTCTTGCAACCTAAAAATATTGAATATGCCATTGATTTATGGGCCGTGCACCCTAGCAGTAGATTTTCAATAGATTATAGAATATACAATCCTACAACCTTCCAAAGCCATATGAACACATTTAACATTTACACAGACGGTTCAGTTTGTTTAAATACAGTCGGTGCAGCTTTTGTTAAAATAAAATCTAATGGAGGGATACGGAAAATAGGGAAATATAGCCTAAAAAACCATAGTACCATTTTTGAAGCAGAAGCAGTAGCCATTCTGAAAGCAATTGAATACTTAATAATTATACAAACAACGCGATACTGTATTATTTCAATGAGAGTTTATCCGTCCTACAAGCATTGAATAACCCTGTTAATCTAAATGAAATAATCATTACAATTAAAAATAAATTTAGAATCTTAAATACACATTGCAACACTAATTTTTATTTTGTTAAAGGTCACTCTGGTATTTTAGGCAATAATTTAGCTGATCAATATGCATCATCTGCTAGATACCATGGTGTCTATTTACCTCTTAAACTATCAAAACAATACGTAAAAACAATTAATTTTAAACGTGAATGGTTATGGAACGCTCAGTGGCAAAGGGAAGGAACAAAAGTGCACTTATTCAATGGATCCCGTCAACATATAGCATTCCATCATTTTTTCCTTCAACATATTACTTAACTCAATTATTAACAAATCATGGCAGACTTTTATCTTATTTTCTATTAAACTATATTAACTATAGTTTAAACTATAGATATAAACTATTATTTTTTCACGTGTCCGACTCTACGGACAGAGGCTAATTTATTAAATATTTCAACTCTAAATACTGCACAAAAACAAAAAATTACTTCATTCAATCTCTAAGGTAGAAATAATAGTGGACATAATAAAAGCAGTAAATAATAGTCTAATATAACTAAATAATTAGGGAAAACCCTTTAAGAGAGTGCTTCCAACCCTACACAATTATTAAAACAGGGCAAATATATCACAATATAAACCCTTCATTTTGTCAATTAACATATTTTCACAGAAATATTAGGGGGGAAAAACAAGAACTACAAGATTGGATAAATAACGAAACAAAAAAAAAGGCTTACTATGGGTTGGAACAAAATAAACCGACGAAAAACGAGAAGGGAAACTCGAGAAAAATCTCATGTATAGTGTGGGTCGGATAAAGCCACACCTATAAAAAGGACATGAAAAGGTGGATAAAACCACAGACATAAAAAGGACACAAGGGTGTGACCAACAGCATGTTCTACGGAACGATTTCCAACCACCATACGGAGGACGGACTAGTTCGGTAACCCAAAACTACCCAGTAAGCTTTACATAAATATGCATGCCTAAGGAAGACCCATTTTAATATCAGGAGGGGATGGACTAGCTCCCGCCCCTAACTTCCTATTAGTGATAGTAAAAAAAAAATTGCATTTAGCCTTAGGTAGGGAGGTGCGGGCTGTAATAATAATAATAATGGTTTATTTACCACTGCCCAAAAACAACCTAGTGGTCTACTGTGTGGTGCAAAAACATGGGTTAAGTATAATACGTACATATAAGACAAAAATACAAATTATAAAAGAGAACTAAAAACACACACAAGAAAAAAATAATAGAGCTAGGCTTGATTTGGCCTGCTTAAGGCAATTGCATCCATTCGCGTAATTGTTGCATAAAATCCTAATGTGCACTAAAATATCAAAGTTATTCTGATATGCATGATTAAAATCAATTTGAACCCTCAAAAGAGGCGACACAGGTGATCTACAGGAGGAGTAAAAAGCTGGATTTGTTCCTAATGATTCGGGGTGGAACATGGAAGTCAATAGACTGCGATAAGTCCATCGAGTTTACCTCAAGATGTACAACTTTGTATAAAAATATAACATCTCGGTACTGTCTTCTCACAGTCAGTTTATGCAATAGAAACCGGTAAAGCAATGATTCGTAGTGGTAGAAACACCCCCTTCCGTTATACCTATCATAGACAATTATAATCATTCGCTTCTGTACATTTCCAACTGCGATGGCTTGCGAAATAGTCAGTGAATTCCAAACCACAGAGCGAAATTCTAACCATGATCTAACCAAAGACCTACTATACAAATGCATGCAATAAACATGAAGGGGCAGAAAATTGGCGACATAAACGTAAAATCATACCTAATACTCTTAGCGCTGCACTTACGGTTGTAACAACATGATTATTAAAAGAAAGTGCGCTGTCAAGACAGACGCCAAGATCTCTGATAAACGATACGGGGGGAATTGGGACGCCACCAACAGTGTACGCAAAGGAAATTTTCTCGCGCTTTCTAGATAACACAATAGATCTAGTTTTTGAAGGTTCAGTGACAAACAGTTTTCAGTTCACCATCTAAAAACAGAATCTAGATCATCTTGAAGACTAGAACAATCAGATAGATACTGACTGGATACTTCTGAAAAGCTCAACGTCATCAGCCAAAAGAAGAATTTTGGCATCCTTAACGCAAGAAACAATGGCAGTTATACACAAAATAAATAGCATGGGTTCTAGAATTGAGCCCTGTGGCACACCGGAACTCGAAATAAACTCATCGGAGTGGCTACCGGAAACACGAACCGAACTGCGGCGATGACCGATATGGTTCGAAAACCAGGCACAGAGGTGCGGGCTGAAGCAACACAGGGCAAGCTTGGGTAACAATAATGTGTGATTAACCCGGTTGAAGGCTTTCGACATTTCAAAGAAAATCGCGTCAACCTGACCTTTTCCGGAAACCACTGGAGCGCAGTAATTCCAAAATGAGCATAAATGTGATTCTACGGACGTGCCCTTCAAAGAACCGTGCTGGAATTCACATTTTTTCTGTTCAAGTAAAAGTAAATCCGCTTATGCACAACTTTTTCGAAAACCTTCGCGAAGCCGCAGAACAAAGAAACAGGACGGTAATTATTAACTAAAATAGAATCACCGGCTTTAAAAACAGGAACAACTACCGAGTATTTCCATAGCTCAGGAGACTTAGCCTGAGTTAGGGACGAATTAAAAAGATGCTTTAACACAGGTACAAAAAGAAAGGAGCAACCTTTAATAATAAAACTAGGTATGCCATCAATACCGGTGGATAATTTAGGTTTAAATTCACTTATTGCTCCTAAAATGTCGTCATCGTCAACCTTCAAAGTACGAGGGGCGTTCATAAAGTTCGTATCATTGTCCTGAAGGAATAGAGATTCAGCAATCAAACTCGAGTAGGAGTTAAGACTTTCTATACATGTTCGCCACCAAAAGGTAAGCCCACTTTTTCCAGCGATGGACCACATACCGAAGGCCATTGTTATGGAACTCCTCGTTTTGAGTGTTCAGAAATCGCTCCACTTCAGCAATCACTTGGTCGTCGTCATTGAAATGCTTTCCTCTTATTTGGCCACACTGGAAACGTCTGCGCCGTTTAACCAAAGTGTCATAAACTGGGGCGTTATCCCCGAACAACGCTCACAAATTATAATGAATATCCTTGGCATTGCTTCCCTTCAAATGAAAAAAAAAGCCGATCATTGCATGTGCTTGGCAATGACGGGTGGTGTCATTTTTGTTTCGACACCGTAGCGGCGTTAAGCGCTACAATAGCTATGCGATGTTTTACTGTGCGGAAAGTAGAGGGACGCGCGCTCATGTTGATGCCTGTTTTGTTTTGTTTTTTTCAATTTTTTTTGTGCCGATAATACGAAGTTTATGAACGCCCCTTGTAGGCCGAAGGTCCCTACTCTAGATACCAACGTCACTGAAAGCGCCATTTTGTTGTGCCGGCGATTAACAAGAATTAAAAAAATCAGCAAAACGATTTGCGATTTCTCCTGGCACGCAGTGATAACCAGCATCATGACGAGGAGAGATATTTGGTCGATTTTTCCGCAAGTGTTTTCTAGTGAAGCGCCATAACTTCTTAGGATTTGTAGTCAGACTACGATATATACTGAACTTTTGATACCATCTCTACAATCCTAATTTCTTAAACATGCGATGATAGTGTGGTTTCTTTAGGGATGCAATTTTTAAATCTTTTGAAAACCAACTCGGATAATGAGAGGAGCCCGCCAGTTGTTTCGGGATAACCGTCTCGAGTGCGCCATTGACAACTGAGGTCATTTTAATAATAGCCGAGTCAACTTCACTATCTTTAAAGACATCCGACCAGTCATATTGCTCCAGATATTGGTACAGTCCAAGATTATTGCCACGGGAATACGTGTATTCAACTGAATTATTCGTTACTCTTTGCCTGCACGATATGCAGAATTTCCTAGTAAAAGGAGGGTGATACGGATCATCAGACACTAAAGGGTTCAAAGCGGGAGTCGAAATCTCAAGCGGGGCGTTCGATAAACACGTGTCAAGTAGATTTCCGCAAGAATTCAAAAGTGTGTTACACTGACAATAATCTAGAAAGCTTAAAAATGAAAGCAGCCAGGAAGCATTTTTAGAAGTCACGCTTGCCGTAAAAGAAACGGTACCCGCTGCCCAGTAAATCCCTGGCAAATTAAAGACGCCATATATCTAGACGCAATACCTAGTAATATCTACCGTTTTCTGAAGTGACTTGAAGTGTTCAATAAACACTGAGTCATTATACAAAGGAGAAAATTGTAATTGCCAACTAAATAGCTGTAACCATCACTCGCTGGAATCTCAACCTAGACACACTCCGCATAAGATTCCAAATCCACCCTCCGGTGGGATTGAACTACACACTTCACTGCAAAGCCCACCACCCCCGAATTTCATGCCCGATCTATCGTAGTCGCTATTCTGAAAATACACAGAATTACCTGAGTGAAAATAACTATTATCAGAAATGCCGGCGATGAACCAAGTCTTCATTAAACAAACTAGATCAAAGCAGCTTGACAGAATATTCTAAATAAACTCGGAAGACGTCGAACGCAAACCACGCGTATTCTGGTAGTAAGTACATTTCAAGTGTTATAAACATTATCAGCTGCAAAAGGCTCATCCACAATGACTCGAGAGCTGTCCAGCCTGCCAAAAAAACGGGTGAAAGATAGAGCCTCCTGGCCATAACTCCGATTTGTACAAAATGTCGAACACTAACTGGTCACCAGAGAGGTGAAACGACGCGTACAAATCAAATTTGGGCTTTAGTTTGGTAACAATCACCGATTCGCTGCCTAAAAAAGGGGGCCACAAAACTCTCAATGTCTGCCACAGACGTACGAGGAACCAGCCTGGGCACTAAAAGCGCCTTTGTGACCTGTTTGCGAGGGGCTGCAGGCACCTTGTCGGATTTCGCCATCACAATCGACGCTGGAGTTCGCCGTTTCCGCTGCACCCGTGTGAAGCCGTCCTCGTCAATCCAAGGACCAGCCGGACGAGCTTCATGTATTTCCCCAGTCGCCCGTGTAGAAGCTGAAGGAGCACCGCAATCCGCCCAGGTGGTGGGCGACTCGGCGGCTGCATCTGAGATCTCAGTGGATCGGCTCACCACTCCAGACGTCAAAGGCTGCTTTCCTGGCACGGATGTAGAGGGCTGCTTTCCCGGCGCGGACGCAACTGATGCCGCGGCTGCGGCGTACGTTTTTCGAGGTCTCGTAGCCAAAGGCAGACGTTCGAGGATTCCCTTGTTCAGCAAGCAGATTTCCGAGCGCATAAAGCTGTTCTTAGCCTTGCGACTCTTCACCTCCGCAGTCAAGACGTCAAACTTGATGGCCATAACATTCAGAAGACGGACAAAGTCAGTTGAGGCCGGCGGCGTCGACTCAAATGCAACATTTTTTGTAGGTGTACGTAATCGCGATATATCGGCCGCGTCATGGCGGTCATTGTCGAGCCGCTCATTCTACGAAAATCCTCGGTGTCTGGAGCATTCGTAGCATTTATAAGCACTTTTGCCGTTTTGCATTAGCAATTCGTACTCGTCTTTACCAACGGCGATACATTTGCAATGGTAGCGCCTATCGCAAGTTCCCGAACAAAGCAGAAATTGTTGCTTGCCATAAAAACGCTCGGAGCAAGTACCGCACGCGTCTGTCGGCATCGTTATCAGGAGCTCGAATGAGCTCCGATAACGATCTGAGATCCGTAACCTCGGGCTTCCTTTAGCTTAAAAACAAACAAAAAAAAAACTTTAATGCTATTGTTTTTGTGAAAGAAGGGGGGGGGGCATATATGCTGGTTATTTAGAGGCTCTTTTTTAGCATGTTTAGAGGCTTAAAACTCAAACCTAGTACATATGCCTCTAACAGATTGTATTATGGCTAAAAGAAAAGTGTAAAAAAACGAGACACAAAAAAATAAAAAATAAAAGTTTTTTTTTTTCTGTTTTTTTTTTACAGCGTGCTGAAATTTAACAAAAAGTGAAAACATTCTTTGTTTCATAATTTATTTATCAGTACTCGTACGTGATTAAGACAAAAACTTTACATAATGTGGAAGGCAAAGAAAGGTTCTACACGTAGTATTTTTTTAAAAAACAAAACTAAACGTAGTCGACTAAAAATAAATCCTCAGTTTAGCTCACAGTTGTTCGCGGAGGCATGTTTGGGAATATTTACAAAGATTGGATCGACGAATAATAAATAGTAGTTGGAATGTCGTTTTACCGATTTGCATATATATCACAATAAAAAAAAATATCGAAACTCTCTTTTGAATACTTTGAGATTGAGAGTGGTTCAAAAACGCCACACACGAAAATCGTCAAATCCCACCGTCGGCATTTGCTCTTTTTTAGCATATTTAGAGGCCTAAAACTCAAGACCAAGGCAAATACCTCTAACGAAATATATTCTGGCTAAAAGAAGGGTGTGAAAGAACGCGACGCGAGAAAAATAAAAAAAAAATAAAAATGTTTTTCTTTTTTATACAGCGTGCTGATTCTGAAGTTGACCGAAAAGTGAAAACCCTCTTTGTTTCATAATTTATTTCTCAGTACTTGTACATGATAAAAACACAAATTTTGTTTAATGTGGAAGGCAATGAAGGGTTCTAGACGTGGTATTATTTTAAAAGCGATACTAAACATAGCCGACCAAAATAAAATCCGCAATTTAGGTCACAGTTGTTCGCGGAGGCATGTTTGAGGATTTTTACAAAAATTGGAGCGACGAATAATAAACAGCAGTTATAATGACGTCTTACCTACTTGCATATATATCGCACTAAAAAATATAGACGCTCTCTTTTGAATACTTTGAGATTGAGGGTGATTCAAAAACGCGACACACGACAATCTTCAAAACCTCGTAGTTCTTTCTCGCTTCTTTGAGATTATTTTTCTCAGGAACTAATAATGTCAAGACATTGAAATAAAAAGGAGTGTTTTTCTTGGAACATGCTCCACAAAATATAAAGATTTGAAGCAAAATAAAAATTACGACTGCCACTCGTTGCATGAATCCAAATGAAACTGCCCACCACTATTTCCCCCTCCGACCCTTCTAAATAAAAAAAAAATCTAATAGTTGAGTACAAGTAAATTCTTCACCACATATCATAGAAAAGCCATTATAACTAAACAATAATTCATACGCAATATTCCTCTTTTCAGAATAAACATCATGAACTCAAGCCTCTGTCGCCGTCGTCCACCGCTAGGAGACACGAAGCCTCCTTTGCTGTCAAGCAAACCTAGTTATAGATGCCTACAAATAATTTTATTTTTATAAGTAAACGCCAGCACCGATTATTTTCTGGTCCATTTGAATAACTGTGACTTCGTAGTATCACCTGTTTTTCTTTGCGGAATGGCTTTTACATCAAAATTTTCCATTTGGTAATATTAGCCCTTATTTATTTATTTTTTGTCAGTTTAAACCTGTTATACCGTTTGGTGGCGCAGGTAGGGACACGTTTTATTTTTATTCACTTTAGCTATTACTTAGAAAAAAAAAAAAAAGGTGTCGCTTGAGATGTACTCGTGGGAAAGTGTTGGGACGCGCCGGTGGATGTCGCCATCTCCAGTTCAAAATATTTGGTAATATTCCCACAATGTGTCGCTTAAGATTATTCTGATGGAAAAGTGTAGGGACACGCGTCGCAATGTCCAGTTTGGAGCAGTTGGTGATATTCCCACAAGGGGTTGCGAATAGCGCGACTAATCTTGTTATTTGTGCGTCGCCGCCACACCGATGAGCGTAAATCATTTCTCACTCTCTATATAAACATTCTCCGTAAAGACTCCGCACATTAGTTGTGGAAGTGACACGACCGATGGTCAGGCATCAAATAGCTGCCATCCTGCTTTCCCTTCTAATCACCTACATTATTGTCTTCGGACTTGCCAAGTCTCAACCAAACCCGTAAGGCCACTGCACACTCGAGACGAGCTTGACGGCAGACATCAAATTTCATCGATGTTCAGACTCTGTTTTTGGCAATACGTGCATGGATGAAAGTCTACTATCCGGAGAAAATCTGCGTAAACTTGGACAAAAAGCAGACTCGCAACCTAAAACAATGTCTTAACAAGGCAGACGCTCATGTCATGCGAAACACTACCTCCAGTGCGAAGAGACTTGCAATATAAGTGAGTAGATGTATCTCCGTCGTTGTCCATTCCATGTGTATCAAATTAGACGATTGGTCGGAGGGAAACCCTTTATGTATGAGATTAATTTAAATCACGAAACAACTTTGCGCCTCTTGGACTTTTTGTATAAATACTAGGCGTGTGCGAATATTGATTTTTTCGACTACGAATCGAATACGAATAAGGCAAAAAGTGGGCTTCGAATATCGAATCGAATATCGAATATGTGTCTAGTGAACAAAAATTAAAAACAAGAGGTAACAACAGGTTTTATTGCCTTTTTAAAATAAATCAATGAAACTGCATTTTAGTGGGCTGCTGCAGGCTAAAGATACTTCAGTAATGCACTCACTACAAATTATCGTGTAGGAAAATTAACTGTTCAACTGTTCAGAAAGTAAGCACTCCGTACGCGCCGTGACAACATTTCCGCCAGTAGAAAGACCCTTTAATCGTGAAACCTGCGGAAGTTCACTAAAGTTTGAAGAAGTCCAACTTATGGACAGTGTTGCCCGGCTGCTACACGAATATTTCGATTTTTGAGAAACAAATAATTTAAGAAGTAGTTTATTTTATATTTTATAAAACGGTTACCGATGTTTACACCATATAAAAGCGAAAATATTGGCTTTTAACGCCTTTATTAATTATTAATGTGAACCAGTGATGCCTGTAACCCCAACAAATAGTGCACTTTTCCTCCGCCAGGTGAAGTACACTTGTTTTTTGTCTTTTTTTAATTTTCGCGCATGCGCACAAAAGTCGAGCTTCTGTCGAATCTTTGTCGAACATCACGTTAAAAGTGCGAAAAAGTCGAACTTGGTCGCACTCGAACCTTGGCAGGTTCGAGACATTCCTGGTTTTGACTGCGCGGGACAAGGAGGTTATAAGTACTAGGAGGTGGCACGTTGCAATATTGGTGAAACCTAGTCATAAAAAGTTTAAATGAGATTCTGCCCAGCGTGACCACAGATCTCTCTAGCGATTGGTGCGCGTGAAATGTCACGTGCGAGATGGATGGTTGATTGTAGGAGGTTTCCTTGCAGGCTTGCGCGCGCTCCGTCCGGTAGGTTTTTATCAGATCAAAGACTAGACGAAGGCTAGCTACGGTCACGTGATGTGGTCATGTTGGGCTGATAAGTGAGGAGAGTAAGGAGGAAAATGAGAAAGAGGCGAGGCGTCAAGGGAGCATGACTTGTGGAGGCTACGCGGCAGACGTCATGCCCTCTCCTACCCTTCTATCCTTTTGGCGCGGGAGTGGCAGGATTTGTTGTCGATGGCGATGCAATGTTCTGTTCGCACCTTGCTTTTTCCTTTGTAATTTGCAAACATTTATATTAGATAACACTCTAGAGATTTATTTTATATTTATTTCACTCTCTAGGTTTATTTTAATGTATCAGTTTATAGAACGCGGAATTACATCACATAGTACTATAAAAGTGCCACACAATAAAGGGCTTGGTGTAAAAGAAACCGAAACTGATCCTCTCTTGCTGCCATCGGACAGATAGAAACAGAGCAGACCGATAACGCAAATGTCATACGCCTTTCTCAGTGAATAAACATTCATAGGGGAATGCGTGGCAGGCAGATTATTCGTTACTTATTCGAATATTCGCAGTTTGTGCGAATATTCGCCGCTTTTTACGAATATACGGATTTGGTCGTATGTTCGGGAACTTCCGAATATGCCATTTTCGAATCGAATACGTTTCAAATAAGGAAAATATTCGATTCATATGCGAAATTTCGAATATTCGCACACCCCTAATAAAGAGTAATAAAACACGCTACATGACTGTGTGTGCGTTGTGTGTGTGTGTGTGATACAAATCTGCAGAATAAAATGAAAAGACTCAATGCAATGTGAAGAACATGATCGCATACTGTTTTAATTTTTGTTTATTTTTCAAAATCACCCGCTCTAGCCCAACTGTTTTGAGAGGAATGGTTGCCTCTCCATTTCACACGGTACTAGAGATCAGGCGCACGCCGTATTTCCAAAATCATCTCGATGATCCAGGCCTAGTTTTTGGGGATGAAAATATGTTGCAACTCAACTTCGTAGAAGGAACCGAGAGCAAGCTCTTTTCTCACCATGTGGACGAGGTAATATGTTGTGGGAGTACCTAGTCGGATTCTGCCGACAATAAATACCTCATGTGTGAAAAACTGTTTGTACATTTTTATAGGAATGTGTCGTTCTTTGGATATGCGCACACGGTCCCCGATCCGAAATTTTTGTTCCTTGGGTGGTCCCGACGGAGGAGGAAAAAGATGAAGAAATAAATCGATCTGATTCTCCTCGGTGACGTCGATGGGTCTAGCACGCAGCGTCCTGTGGTAGCTTGAGTTGTAGAATTTCACAATTTATTGAAGGACCTCTATTAAACGTCTCGTTCTTGCATGCTCAAAGTATTTATAGATCCTACTCATAATAGTTATTTGCACGCGTTCTATATGGAAGCCTTTTGCTTTGAAAACACATAATACAATTTAACTCCCAACTTATTCACAAATGACCCGACTAATTTCCCGTAAGATTCACGGCCGTGGTCCGTGCATAGAAAGCTACTTTCCTTCATCCTACGAAAGACGATTTTAGGCGCTCTCACGACCTCTTCTCCCGTCTTCCGAGCGATCGGAACGGCGGAGAGAAATCGAGAGAACGTATCGATCACAAACAAATTGTATCTTTTTTCATCATGATATCTGGCTATATTTTGGATTTCTACGAGGTCCGCCTGGTAGACGTTTCGACGTCCCAGGGACAACGTTTTGCGGTATAGACGAAGTGCGTTTGGTTTCCCCAAAAAAGGTGTAAGCCGTCGGATCCTTCTAAAAACTTCTCCGCCGTTCTTCGTCCCGTATGGCTGCCAAGTCTATTGACTCCAACGAAGGATACGGGATGGGCTGCTTTGTAGTAGACAGCTTTGCTTTCCTTCACTGACTACGGCATCTCGTCTTACGCCGATAACAGTGAGCGCGAAAGGCTGACAGGTCCAGGACATTATTGATTATTGCGGAATCTGCACCTCTAACCTGGAAGGTTGTATATTGTTGAGCTTGGAGCGTGGCAGATCGATTGTGTTGGATTCCTTAATCCTCTTTCCATTAACAACCAACTTTCTATTCGGGATGTATGCAATTACCGGCGAAATGCTCTCCAAGGGCCCCTCAACCTTCTTTCTTTGACGTGGAGGAAATGGGAAAAAAAGTAGCTCGTCGTTGAAGTAACTTTCGTCTAAAATATCTTCCATCCCTTCTCGACCAGTCGTTTAGATATCCGTGGAGCAGGATCAGCACAGGCACCTGCAGCAGCGACAGGGAAGGTTGACGGTGAGTGCGGCTATGGCGGTGATCCTTGCTGCTCCGAGGAACGCTTCGGTGAAATGGTCGAAGAGGTCGATCCTCGTCGACTGGTCGATCCTGCTTTGATCGCTCTTCCTTTAAAGTGATCGTAGTTTACGATGCTCGTTGGCAGATTTTTTCTGACCAATAGCGTCGTGACACGTTCGAAATGAACGAGAACTGGCATCTGTTTTGCTCGTGAAATTAAATAAGAAACCATATCAATTATATTTTAATCTTTGAGATGCTTCTTGCAATTATAATCTCCAACGTATTGGCGTCCCATGCAATCACTGATTTTGACAAGTTTAGATGCGATCGAACCTTTTCCTTATATGTTTTGATTTTACTCAAATAATTGATTACTTCATTAATGTCCCGATATTCCGTTAAATCATTCGTCTGCGACGCCTTTTCAGTCGTAAAGGGGATGGATTTGTGATGCGTGACGTCGTTAATATACGGATTGTACGGACGTAAACTCTTATGAAGCGTCTGATTGATTTTTCTTTCACTTTGACGTCATCTGCTTTCCCCTCTTGTCTTAAAATGGCAGGATATATATGTATGCTCTTCTTTGTAAGGTACGTACTTTTTTTTTTCATTTTCACGCTTCGATGGTTTTGGTGATAGCTCTACCTCCGAGCGTAGATAACAGACCCAAGAGAGCCGGAAGGATCATAGGTAAAAAGCCTCCCTTTTGTATTAATACCCTTTTAATATTCTCGTAACTTTTCTTTCAGTTCCCAGTGATCTTATGAGGGGCACAAACCTCTTTGCCTTCCTTTTTATAATTGGTGTAAGAGGAACGTTTCCTGTGCAAAGGTTAACGCAAATTTCGTGGATGAAATTTTGATTCTCCTTTTTGAAGTCACGAAGGACTTCTTTTTGTCTAGACAATTTAGCTTTGTAAAATAGGTGCAAAAACCGTGCACGTCCCTTTAAACGATTCCTCAAGACGTGCCGAAAACAATTCCTGGTCCTCGTCCGGCAAGATCTTTGTTCTCACGCGAAAAGTATGAGAAGAAGTTTGCGAAAGGTCAATCAGGATCAGGATGCAAAGAGCTGTCGAGATAGTACTTGGAGTTGATCGACAATCCTCACCGATCGGAATATCAGTAGAGTCGTAGAATTTAAGCTGATTGTTCGAAAGTATGAACCTTGGTGAAACATGTTTTGAGTAATAAAAATTAGAGATACGGTATAGTGGTGAGCAGCGCCTATAAAATATTCGAGTATCTCCTTCAGTTTCGTCCTATTCGAGAAAAATCGTCGAAAATATTTAGCGAGTTTGTTTCTGGATCTAAATTTTGTGGAATGTCCTTAGTGAACACAACGTCCGGGAGATCTTTAAAAAACGGTTGCTCGTAACCGTATACGTAGAATAGGAAGTCCAAATTCTAATCAAGCATTTCATTTCTATAATGCAGAAATTTGCGAATATAAGTGCTTTTGTCTGATTTCGTCTTTTGTCTGATTTTTGTCCGTCTTTTGTCTAATTTCGGGAGTCTCGATGACGAATTTATCGAGAACGAGAGTCATAACGTACCGTTTGCATTGCAAAAGGCAGTGTATCTACCCGTTTCTATATACACCGGATAGATTTACCCCTTTCCTTACAAAAAGACTCGATGAGACGACCCGCCAGCTTGCTTGCGTGGGATTATCATAGCGATAATCTCGCAAGCAACCGACCCGCTGGTGTGGAATTCGCACTTAACACGCGCATCCGTTCGTCAACTCGTAAACAAATTACTTCAAAGTGAAGAGCGGAAGCAACAGAAACATTATGCTATGCATTGTATCAAATACCCGATTGTGGAGGCTGTCACGTCTAGACATGTCTTGTTGCCCTGGTTTCGTAAACAGGTTAATATAAAACTGGAGAACTTCCACCGTCTCTTCAGAGCGTGCCGCTACACGTCAGGCGAGGAAAAATTATTTGAAACTCGTTTATTTTTCATTTTAACATATATTTCTATTACAAAAGCCCACTGCGGCCGCCGATCCAATGATAGAGAACCTCCTGGACAAGCTTAACTCCCTGCGATCGTCGTCAAACTTTGTTAATATGGATCTCATTCCGACTTATGTCAAGCAGCCTGCATTAGGCATTGATCGTTTAGATACACAATATGGGTCGTCCGTCTTCGTATCCATCCAGCTGGCAGACAACATTGTCAAGGTATTTTTGCGTAAACGCTTATCAGAGCTCAGTGACGAAGAGCTTGAAGTTATGCGTCACTTGACGGGATTAGTTCTGCAGAAATGCAAGGGGGACGGGTGGTCACCCGTTATTGTCTTCTCGAAGTCGGATATTTAGGTGTTTTTGTGGAAATGGTAACCTGTCATCTGTGTAATGTACGCGAGAGGTAACGATTTCTCAACACAGAGGCATTACAACTTCATCTGGCTCTAGTACATAATGTTTCTATCAAGATTGCAATCCATGTTGTGAGGGTCTCTGTGCTTTTCGAAACCTTTTCTGTGAAATAAGACATGCATTTGCACGAGCGCGACGACGAGGCTCACGACGCCTATACTCTGTTCCGTCATCACTCAGATGCAATGTCCAACGTGTTTCGACATTACGGAATGCCGGTGCGTTATTTTATTCACGCTGAACGCAGAACTCACACGACTCAACTCCGATGGCGAATTTTACTTTAGCGACCATACTTTCACTCTTTCGTCCACACGATCTGGGCCGAGGGGAATATTGCCAGCGCCCTGCATCTTGCCTGCGTGGAGATAAATGCCCGCCTAGGGCAGTATCAGGAAAGTGGGTTGGGTTTCGCGCTTGACGCCATTTAACAATATACCACTACAGTTGGACGTTTAGTTCCCCAGACGGTGAGATGTCAAAGTTTCACTTTGCGGAAGGAGCTGGAGAACAAACAAAGTCTTTTGAATGTGAATGAGCGCATGAGGGACTCCGAACGAAAAATGTGCTTCATATTTTCTGTGCTTGCGGGGCTGCATCCTGCTCAATCTAAAACGAGAGCTTCCTCATACACCGACCACATGAGGAAATATTCGTTTCCTATAAGCTATCCAGTGACGTTTCCAGAAGATGCTGAGTCTTTCGAAAAAAAAAATCACCTTTAAGTCTACGTGTACGATTGTGAACGGGAGAAAAAGGTTTGTCTATCATCTCAAAATCAATGATTGCGAGTTGGAAAAGCATGTTGATTCGACGGGCTTTCCAAAAACAGGGCTAGCTACCGATTCTTTTTTAAAAGATGCATGAGGAGTTTTCGTTTTCGGTCTTAGCTAATCAGTCATTTCGCGTAGTGTAAAAAAAGGCAGTCCAAACGGTCTCAGCTAAAAAAAGGTGATGCGCTTTATTTCCGTAGTACACACCTCATGAAGCTTTGTCATACTTCTGCGTCTACTACTATGAGATCCTCCTGAAATCGGAAAATACGAGTCACGTTTACGAGAGCCACGTACCCAGCTAGTTTTGTAATCTTGTGATTCGTTCGACGGACTCACGAGTCGTGGAAACTTTTCTGTATTGTGGCGAGGATTGTGTCGAGCAGTTCATTTCCATCATAAATCAAATGTCCATACTCACTCCCGAGTGGATTAGGAGCGATCCCACGACGGGTAAAAAGACACAAAACTCCGACAGTCGCTGTGATGTATGTGGCGAATCGTTCGACAAACGTGAAAAAAAGGACCACGATCAGTTCACCGGACCTTACGGGCTTTGTCAAGGCTGTAATTTAAATGACAGGATTAACATAAAAGTAATTCACCTGGTTACACGCAACCACTCGGACGACCTGACCTTTATTTTACCGAAACTCAATTTATTCGAGTCGAAAGAAATCAAGGTTTTCGCCAGTAGCTGTCAACAGTTTAAGTGACTCGACGTGGGTAACCTACAGTTTCGCGACAGTCTAGTCTTCCTCCCGGTGAGCTTCGATGCAATTGTGCAGGACCTCCATTCGAAAGGCTTGGAAAAATTTCGCAGTGTTCGCGGAACGTGTCCTAACCATATTGAGTTGATGACACGGAAAGGTGTGTTTCGCTACGATTACATAAACCAACTTTTGCGTCTACGATGAGCCCGAGTTTCCACCACGTGAGTGGTTTTACAACAAGCTTAACGACGCTCACATTTCCGATAAGGATTATCGCCACGCCCAGATTGTTTTTGAAACGTTCAAGTTCGAAAACGTAGGAGAGTACAGCGACTGCTATCTGAAACTCGACTGCTTACTTCTGTCTGATGTAATGCAGCATTTTAGGAAATGAAGCCTCTAAACCTAGGAGATTGATTTCTTGTATTTCGCGTCGCTTCCTGCCCTCAGCTTGGCCTGTGCGCTTAAGCAAACAAAGGTCAAAACTGAATTGCTCGAAGACCTCAACGCCTGTTTATTTATTGAATCGAGTTTGCGAGGAGGAATTGTGCAATGTGCAGTTCGATATGCAAGAGCTAACGTTCCAACTAGCCATTACTTTGGTCCTAACAAAGGAGCTTCTCAAATGATAGAACTCGATGTTAATGGCCTTTACGCGTCAACGATGAGACAACCGCTTCCGTACGGTGATTTCCAATGGCTCGACCGCGAAAAATCGATTCTATTGTGCCCAATCAGGTTTCAGACGAGTCGCCCACTGGTTACATTTTGGAGGTAGACCTAAGCTATCCGCATAAAATACACAACTCGCATGCTGACTTTTCTTTGGCTCCGGAAAATCCAGGGGTTCCTTTCGAATGGCTTTCGTCTTATGAAAAGGCGCTAGCAATAACATCTGAGCTACTTGAGAGAGAGTCTGAACGTATGTTTGACAAGTGGCAGATGTCCCTGAATTTAGATAAATGCAAAGTGCTAACATTTTCTCGTATTTTATCACTATCCTCTTACACCTAAAATACTAACGACACAGTACTCAGTAGTACTTCATCCTACAAATATCTTGGTCTTCATATAACAAGCGATATAACACGGGTCACTCATATTAATCACATAATCGCTAAGGCAAATAGCACACTGGGTTTTCTACGAAGGAAATTAAGACTCGCCCCCCCCCCCCCCCCCCCCCCCCCCCCCCCCCCTAAAGTGAAACAGATCGCGTACCTAAATTTAGTCCTCCCAACGCTAGAGTACGCTAAATCCATATGGTCCCCGTGGCAAAACCACCTTAAACGAGAACTAGAAAGTGTGCAAAACAGAAGTCTGAGATTTTTTTTTTCTGATTATTATGTTTACACTAGTGTTTCTGGTTTGCGAGAGCGAGCGAATTTCCTGAGCTCGCTTTAAGGCGGAAGATATCTCGATTGACTCAGTTTTACAAGATCTACCACCTCAACCCCACGCTTAGAAAACGTTTACTGACACGTCCCATTTCGTTTTTCCCACGACTAGACAACAGCTGTGGAATAGGGCCCATATTTGCCTCTACCACCTCCTACGCCAATTATTTTCTCCTTTTGACAATATTAGAATGGAATGCTTTTCCTGATAACATAGTTACAACTGACAAAATCTGGACGCATTTAAAAAGCTACTAGGTGAACATTTAGATCGCTGTGCAAACGATGCCGAGTTTTAGCATGTTAATAACGTGTACTTCATTTTTTTATTATTTTCTTTCGAATTTATTAGCATTTTTGCTATCTCTGCTCACTGGTTTGTATTACTATGTTTATATATTGAAATATTTAGTTTTATATTCCTTTAGTCGCTGCTCACGAATGTGTATTACTGTTTCTATATTAATACTTTTTGTTTCCCATCCCTTGTGTAATGCCCTGTATTAGGGCCTTCAAGGTATTATGAAATAAATTAATTAATTAATTAGTAAACCTTGTTTTAACCATAATTTCCAAACATAATTACGTTATTAATTTCCTAAACCTAAGGTTGTACCTGCAGCTAGGGTTACAACTGAAGAAGATTCATCGCGTCCTTCAGTTTTCCCAGCGAGCCCTTCTAAAAGGCTTTATCGATCTCAATCACGGTCTGCGCAAGCAGGCTACCGACACCTTTCAGAAGAACCTTCCAAAGCATTTAATTAACTTGATTTATGGAAAACGATTGAAAAGCCTCACCAGTACAAAGAATGTCATTAGCGTTTCCGCGAACGAAGAATTAAAATATCTGCAAAAAAACATACCCTTAGGCACTTTACAGCGAAGCTCCGAACATGATCATATTTCACCTTTCACAGGAAACTGCTCTCCCCTGTCGGGAGTCAAAGTGTAGTAGAGAAGAAAAGAGTCCTTTTAGAAGCCGCCTTTAGACAACGGAAAGTCTTTTCAATAGAGTCAATGCTGGAACTTAATAGAAGCCTTCATATAATGATTTTGATTAAAATGACACTTTTCCATCTGCTGAAACCTACCGACGTCCAGTGCGGCCGTATTCATGTTGAAGTGTTCGAATTTGAACGGGTCGTGTTCGCGCATTCTCTAAAACGATTCACTCTATACGAACGCGACGCCGAACTTCGATTGAACCCGATGAGTATAGAGGTAGCTGAGAACGAATTGTGACACACCAGGAGAAACGGTTCTGGTTTTGATCTCCACTCCACGTAACAGGTATGACGTGAGAGTGTATTGCAGGCTCCTTTCGATTCCCGACAAGCACCGTCGGGGCCACTTGGACTCGTCGAATATACGGAACGATGCGAGAAAGCTGAATAATGTGTTTTTGTTGAATCATAAAAGCAGCCAAGAGTCTAAAATCTTCGGTATTTTGTCGCTGCACGATGCGGATGTCCACGCCGTTAAGTAGGAGCTTTCCTTGCTGCAAATGTCGCTGAATATCGGACCGAACAAATCGCAAAGGGTAGATTCCTCGGTACGCTTGAAGCGAGCGGCGAGTCCCTTGGCATCCGGCGGAATTTCCAGCTTTTCCGATGTATTTACTGGGTCGTTTTCGTGAAGCGTCGCAGCATGAGAATGCTCTCTACTTACCTGGATTGCGTTAAGCAGAATATCGAGATATGAACGATTGGCATAGTTTTCGTACTGGCTGACCAGAGTTTTATTTAGATAAACGTGCAGGTATTGAAAGGGGGAGCTCCCAAAGGCCTGAACCGGATATCGCTTCATCGTTCGTAACCGAGCAGTTGAATGCAACAGTGCTTGCAGGATCGCCATTGGCTTGAACAATTTTAGATTGAATATGAAGGGAGCTCGATTTCAAAGTGTAAAAGTGTGGACCCAAAGAAGAACCGTTAAATTCCAAAACGGTCGCGGAGTTTGCACAAGCACGGGAAAGAACTCAAGATATTCCGATTTTCCAGGGCAAACGAAGTAGGCGGCAGCGAGAAAAGTTCTAGTTCGCCGGGTTTACGCAAAGAGGATCGTTCGTGGAGGGTAAAAATTCCGCTCGACATTCCCTAGGTATATGAAAAAGCCTAGAATCTTCCATATTTTTTGTAGGCAGACTGAAGAAAGTTTCTCTGACTTCCTCTTTCATCATCTGCACCGGAGAGCTCTTGCAGAAGCTCGTCCCTCGTGTATCAATACGTCTGGCCAATTCCTTCCTTGAGGGCACCCCAAAGCGAGGAACCTTGCCTGACGAGCTCTGCAACGTCTCTGCCTGTGGCCGCGAGTTTTCGACCGAGGTACGGAACCACTCGCTTCGTAAACACCGGCGATATTTTTTGATAGGCGTCGGACTGTGGACCGCAACCCACTTGGAACAAAGGCACGGACACAAAATGCGGCAAAAGTTTCTCTCCGGAACAGAAAAAAAATGGTCCACACGGCACGGTGCAGACTTTACGTGCATTTTCTTAAATTCAGAGTGGCTACGACGCTTTCTCATCGACGAGCTCCAGACAAATGGTGTTGACTTACTTCACTATCACCCACTTTTATTGTAACAAAGTGAATGAATAAGTTATCATCTCATTTCGCTTGGTAACCACGAAAGGTAAGACTATCAAAAGTGGGGCTTTCACATCACCAGAGTGTTCTGCTTCTACAATATCGCAATACGCAAAATATGCAATTATTTGGATATAATGTTACTTCACGGTGTGCCACGGTCAAGGAGGTATACACGCACTTTTCACCAAATCCGAGCATGTGTGACAAGTGCTGATTGATCACTATATATCCATTGTGATGCAGCTGCAACGCGACGAGTTTCATGTAGTGTCAATGGCGAAGCACCATTTTTGAGGGAGGGAGTTTGAGTGCAGATTGGTGTGCACTGTTTATCGCGTCAATGAGGTGCTGTGCCGATTCGTAAAAGCCCTCGAGGATCTAATTCGGTCTTGCGTAATGATGTGTTTGACCCTTATCAGCTCTATTCCAACCTCTTCATCGAACGTCTCTTCCTCTACGGGATGGCCTTCCATAGGCTAACCTATACCAGAGATTTGTTCAGAAAAGCCGAGCTTTTTACTAAGAGAGACGACATGTGCAAACCGTTGTTTCCCTGGAAAGGTGTGGAGTAACAGCTTCCTTTTTGATCGGGGCTCGCTTTAGGACAAAAGAGTTCCCTCAACCTACTTCTTACCAACGAAAGGACGTCTTGTTTTGCAGTTATTAGAACCTTTTTTTTATTCCAGTTGCCCAGCGCCCGTAGGTCTGACCAAATAAAACTCGTTAGATGGCCTCGTCACATTCTTGATGCTAAATTGAAATTTGATTCCTCTGGGGCGACCTCATACGGTTCATTTAATATGATAGGTTGGGACAGCTGTACCCTAAGCTTACTTAAACTATTATCGTGAACTATTTCACTGGAGGCATTCGAGAAAAGGTTCACATAAATTTGATTGCTAATATTAAAGAACAATCGTGAACTCGGCCCAACACCAGACTGACCGGCCGATAGCGTGTTCCGATTTTTTCTATCGGGTCGGACAAAAGAAAAGAAAAACAAATAAATAGAGTTCTTGATTTATTTCCACGAGTTTACACTATCCTCAGTGACCAGCCAGTAACGAAGAACATGGCGCGGTCAGCCATGCACGTAGGTTGCTTCGATGTGATACTTGCACCCTCACTGCCGGTTATGGTATGAATCCGTGTCCGGAGGAACTCCACCACGGCCGTCGTTCACCCTTCGGCCACTCTGGATACCACCTTGCTCACCCATCCCGACAAGACCGTGAAAGTAAAGGTTC
>JABSTQ010004581.1:0-54931 GCA_013358835.2 Ixodes persulcatus | reverse complement strand
TTGCTGACCGCCGCGTCCGTATAGTATTCGCTACCTCGGGGTCATTGGGGATGAGCTCAATTTCTACGTTTGTTTTTTTGGCATATCTTCTCCTTCTTTCCTGGTGATCAGGGCCCATGTTCTTCGGAATGGTGTGCCTGAACAACCATTATCCGTTCCCACGGTGGTATCTGTTCCGGAAGTCATCCAGTTTTGCTCGTGTCTTGATTTAGCAGATTCATGATACCTCGCCCTTCTTTCGTATTGATCATCTTAATTTTGTGCATTTCTTCCTGTGTCGCTCGTAATTCCTCAAACTCGTTAAAGCGACGCATTTGTGTAGTTCTTCTATCTTAACGTTTCGCGGCAATCCTACAATGCACCGTCTCGCATCGTTTAGTAAACTTTCCAGTTTCTCCATGTTCTTTGTATCGATCTTGTAAAATCTTAGCCCATACATAATTTTTGGAGATGCCACTGTTTGAGTCAGAGTTCGAGCCACTTTTTCTCCCGCCCCTCCGAGTCTGTTTGCGATTCTTCTGATTACGATGTCCTTGTTTCCACGTTTTGGTCATTCTTTGTATCCATTTAGTTGGGTCGTTCCTAACATTGGCTGTTATTTCCAGTATTTGGTGATCATCTGTCTTTTCGATAGCTTCCCGTTAAATTTTAGTTCCACGTTGGCAGTGCCTTATAGCCGAAAATCATGTATCGGGTCTTTTCTGGCGATGAATTAAGTCCAATCGATTTGAGATACCTATCGATCGTGTTTAATCCCTCTTGCAGGATTTCTTGCTGCCGTTTCGAGTGGCCTCTGTTTGTCCATATTGTTATGTCGTCCGCATATACGTACAGTAGAGTCCTTCTATTTTGTCAAGCTCCCACAGCAATGGAGCCATTGCGAGGTTGAACAAACTCGGTGATATTACCGATCCTTGGGGTACGCCGATGTTGTTGGACTTTACTGAGCTGAGGTGCTGACCTACTTTAACGGCATACGTTCTATGTTTCAAAATGCTTTTTCAAAATTAAGTGGCCGCCGTCAACGGCGGACCGCCGTTGACGGCGGTCCGCCGAAGACATGAACAAGACATTTGGTGGGATCTTTTCGGCGGACGGTGGTCCGCCGAAAAGATCCCACCAAATATCGAACACCTCCTGTGGGACTGCAAACACTTCAGAAGAGAAAGGGAGGATGCACATGCAACAATAGATCCCGAAGATAAGCCCGAAAACCTTAATGAATGGATAAAACCAGCAGGGGATTCCGGAAGAAGACTTCAACTGCTCAGATCCGTCATTTCCTACCTGGAGGAAAACGGGCCTCAGTAAAACTTTTGAATTTTTCTTAGGCCATGCCGTAGAGCAATTGCCTGAGCTTTAATTATGAAAGAAAATAAACGTATTTCATCATCATCATCATCCTCCCTTCTCCTCCTACTCACCCCCCTCCTCCTCCCTCCTCCTCCCCCTTCTCCCTACCACGCGGTGCATTATGAAAAACTTCCCATAATGCAACGCTCGCGTCACCGCGGTGCGTAATGGGACGTTTCCCATAATGCACCACGCGGTTACACGGACGGTGACGGCGACGTCGGCGCCGACGCCGCTCAAGCCGGAAACGGGTGCCTAAGAGCTGCGCTTTAACAACAGGATTGTGTTGCGGTAAATGATTCACTCAGACTAACCTTTAGATGATTGTGGTTGCGGCGTGGTTTAATGAAGAGACTTCCTCCAGTGTAGCTGTAGCACCTTGCTTTGCGCAGAATTGCGCCCATGATTTGAATTTTCGAATGAGACGATGTAAAACTCCTACTCCGTGCCGCTGGAAGTGATGCGACACTATACATAAGCTCAATGTCTATACTGGCCATAGGCTCTATTGCAAACGATCGATATATGCCAACGAACTATATAAAGTACCATCGAGAGTTATATCTATTGATAGACAACTATCTACAGCATGAAGAAAAGGGAGGGATATCAGTTTGAGAGGACCGCATTAATTCACTATTGAACGTATTGAGCTACGTTTTTGCACCGTGGTGTTCGAAGAACGTGCATGAAGAGTGTTAAAATTGCACTTAAAATATTAGCTGAGTAAAGAATTATAGACGACAACAGCGCAAAAGACACGGACACTGTAGAAGAACAGGGCAGGACAGACATAGCGCTACTCGTCCGTGTCCGTTCGTGCCCTCGTCCTCTATAATTCATTACCACCTAGACCAGCACTTTGTTCTGCCTAAGCAAAGAGTTAGAGATAAAGAACTTGAAATACCTACATACGGCGGCCGTCTGATATCTAAAGGCGTCTGACTGGATCAACATCCTCTATTTGTCGGCTGTACCCCCCCCCCCCCCCCCCCCCCCCCCCCCCGTCGACAGGCGGGAATCGGCAGGGAAGTCACCAGTAATGTGTTTTGAACGTGAGCCCACCATCCTTATTGGAGGCTTGTTTTGGGAGTTTCTTTCTTGTTGAGTCACGCCTCAAGAAGCATAGAATTGTAGGGGAGCCCGGAGGTCGCCGCCGAAACTCCGCCCGAAAACGGCGATGGACAGATCTCGTCCACTGGCACCTCCCATAGCAAAGGACAACCCTCACTTGCTCGTTGAGAGCCAAGTGCATCGTGAACATGATCGCACTCTAGAACAGCAGGGATGAAAGTTGCAGACAAGAACATAGATGCGGTAACAACCAGAGAGTGCGAAACCGACGACGGTTTGTAAATGAAGATAATTGTCAAAAAAAACGAGACAACACATTTGGTTTGTCTTCATTATTTGTTTTCTTTGTAGAATAAAATAGCACTGACAATTCTTGCAGAAAAAGAGCACATCAATTTTGGTCCAGAAACGTCCTCTGTTATTGCCGAGGTCGAGAAAAGCGCCTTCGTGGCCGCCGGTGGAGAGCCTGTATTGCGGAGAGTTTCCAACAAGTCCATCAAGGTCATGTCGTTCGTGGGCCGTGTTTGCAAGACGAGCAGCGAGGATGTGACGAACTGGCTGATCGTCTGCGAGCGTCTCTGCCTTTTTGCTTGTTTTGATCCTCGCCAGGCGACAACGCAGCGCATGCGCACTTGAGACCAATTGGTGCTGGGGGCGTTCGCCATTAAAAGGCAAACTCTCCTCATGATTCGAGATGGAGTCTCTCTACAATCTAGGCTCTCAACCTGCCTGCAGTCTTACGTGCCACCATCGGTCGGCTGGTGCGTCAAAAAGACACATTTCATAAGCAGACGGCTGCAGTAGCTCGGGATTTCAAGTCTTTCCCTTCTAACTTTTTACACATGTAAGATGTTAGGAAAATCTTTATACCCTTTGTGCAAATTCTTCGTCCAGCTCTGTATAATATCTTAACTCAATACGTCCACACAAACCGATTTACGCCGTCTCTACAAGCAGCCATCGATGTCTTTGCTTCACGCTGCATACGACTATCGAGAGTCAACTATCGATAGGCAACTATGGACAGTTGCTTCTCGATGAACTATCAGTTCTACAGGAAGTAAGCTTCTAGAAAACGATCGAGTGTTGAGAATGATCTGTATAGAAAATCGTTGACACAATTAGAAAACATTCCATTTTGACAATAAAAACATATCAATACTTCTTTCTTACGTCTCTCTATATCGGTTTTGAGCATTTATAAATTTGGGCCTTGTCTGCCTTCGTTCCTATTTTTTTCGATCCCGTCACAGTGTTTACTCATTCTCGGGTTAAGCATGAGTTGAACTTAAGTACATAGAAGGACGACACAAAGTTGCCCTGTGTTATACGCCCTGACTAACTGCTTAAACGACGTATTTTTGGAGGGCTCAATATTTCGCGATTTAGGTCAAAGCTGAAGTTTGGAATAATTCGCGGGTTCTAATTTTCGCGAAACTGTGGGATCTCAATATAAATTCGAATGTGTTTACATTTTACCGAAATTGTTCACGTGACCTATTTTCGTGAATTGTAGGCGATACGCGAAATTCCCGAAAATTTGGTCCATGCGAAAATGAAGTCGTTTACAGTACTCTGCTTACTCCGGAGTGGGGCAAGTTTGGGTACTTATTTGTACTTTGCAATTTGTATTTCTGTCTGGCTGTTCTGATAAAAATGTATAATTTTATTTCAAATAATCGGTTGATCGTTAATAATAATTCTGAAAATAATTTCTTGGGGTATTTTCGCTGAATATTGTTTGCACCTTCTATAATTAACAGTGCGACGGAACCAATTCATGGTCATATGCGATCTTTGGTATTCCTGTTTTTTTTATTGATTTTGTTTTGCTACTTAAGTTTTTGATACCCCTAGAGATTTACGACAACATTTGGTGAGACATAAAGACACATGGTTATAAAATATTTTGAAGTTTATAATTGCAAGTGCGTGTGGCATTTGAGTTTCGCCTATTCAAAACTTTCAGAAATTTCCTTTCGAAGTCTTCACAATTTAATATTATATGTATAATTTTATGTCCTGACTAACTACTCGACTTACTCCGGAGTGGGGCAAATTTGAGTATTTATTTGGAACTCTAAATTTGTTTCGCTGTTTGGCTATTTTTATTAAAAATTAATTTTGCTTTTTAATAACATGTTGATTGTTAATACGAATTCTATAAACAATTCCTTGGTGTATTTTTGGAGAATATTGATAGGACCTCCGATAATTAACAGTAGGACAGAACCGATTCACGGTCAAACGTGAACTCTGATAGTGCTTTTTTTCAGCTTGTGTTTGTTTCTTGAGTTTTCGATACCTTCAGAGATTAACCACAGTATTTGGTGAGACAAGGAGACAAATGGTTATAAAATATATTGGAGTTTATTATTACAAGTGCGTCTGGCATTCCTGTTGCGCTCATTCACAAATTTTCAGAAATTTTCTTTCGAAGTCTTCACTGCTGAAAAGTAATAATCATCACTTTGCTGGAAAATATATCGATATATACATGGAGCATTTTGCATTGTTTTAGAATATGTTTTTACAGAGGGAGCTTGCATTCGGGATTTTTCAGCTCTGGGGCTAACTGGGTGGCTACGGTGGCTGCTAGAACTGAGGCGAAATCAATTTTTTTTTCGCTAACCGACAAAAAATAATTAAGGTTTGTCTCATTCCGTACTATTCAAGGAATGCATTTCATTTTGAGAAGGGACACCAGGTAGTCTTTTACAAAAGACTTGCAGAAGGTAGTCTTTTGTAAAAGACTTCCTTCGGTAGTCCTTTAAAAAGACTACCTTCGGTAGTCTTTTACAACATCCATAGTTACATGCGTGTTTAACCAACGATAGTGTCTATAGCACTAGCGATTGTCTTGGAAAACTAGCCGCTTGATGCTCATTTCTGCAATGTTATCTGGCAAATCCGTGTTTACAAGTAGACGCAAACGGTATTATCACTGTCGTTTTGTGTGTGTTACATGTTCACACCCATCATCTGAACGACCTGGTTGATGTAGTGTCGTATATGGTATGAGACTTCGGCAGCCTTTTAAAGATGTCGACGGTATCGCAAACATGTCTAGGGCTCTGACACCTAGTAACTGGTATGTTATCTTATCCATCTTGACTTGTTGACCCATAAAAAACCACGACCGCTAATCGATAAGATAACACCCGATATTGTGTTGCTTCGGGGTCCCCTAGTTCTATAGGGACGCTAGCTCCACTCGGGTCGGCTAAACTCTCTCATTATAAATGACGTTGCCCCGGGGTCATAACCTTCCATCGGTTTCGGTAAGTTATGATGGTCCCATGAAACATTGGCAACCCGCCGCCAGGTTCTGCGCTAATATTGCTTGCTCAGAGTATCCGCTTGAAAATGTATCAAATTATTAAAACGAAAAGCAGATTGCCGTCAAGTTAGTAGTACAGTCCAAGTTCTTACCTTTCTCAACTTTAGAAGAGCAAACGCTAGAGTGGAGGTCACCTCCTATCCAGCCTTCGCTCTGCTCAGTGGAAAAAACATTCCGAGGAGACCTAGGCACATCTTATGAGTTGTGAATGCGAAAGCATTCTCGGCGCCAAGAGGAGCGGAAGCGGCCGTAGCGCCGGCAGGAAGTGCGGCAGTGCGCCGCGCAGACCGCCCTGGCTCACTGGGGACTGCTGCGCCGCTGGGTCAGGACGCGGCGGGAGTGCGAAGCTCGGCCGGCGCGTGCTAAAATCACGTGTCCTATCATCATGAGCATCGCCCTAGCTGCGGGAATTGGTTGACGACGTTAGACCTCGAAGCAACGTTATTAAAACACTCAGTTTGGGAAACTCGTCGTCGAAACCTACGCCGCTGGCGTCCACCGAGACCGAGCTTAATACGACAACAGCGCCACTCTTTATCATTTTTCTGTACTGTGGTCACCTTGAGCTTTTAGAAAGCCTTTTTTGCGTAAAAACAAACGGAAAAGACTTTTTTTGTGTGACATTGATTGAAGTTTAGTACAAAATGAAGGGCGCGTGATGGTTTTAAAATCTTTAGTTTGCAAAGTTTTGCGGCAAAATTAATATTGTTTTTATAGAACCATGCCTCAGCGGTGCTTTCAGCTAGCGCGTCCCGACCTAGGTGCATTTTAACTTCGGTAGTACGACGCGGCGCGTCCGCTGGTGGTACGGGGGTGGCGCCCCTGTAACCTCTTTCCCTGTATCTGTTTCGGCACCAAAATGGACGATGAAAGCCAAACTAGACGTAACGTGCGGTTCCTCGAGTGGCCGCTGCGGGAGAAATGGCGGCGTTCTGTTAGCTATTAGCTCGGTGCTTGAGGACAGATCGGGGCCACTTTTTCAGAGCAGTATCTATGGCAGTTTCCCAACTGAGTGGTCTAATAACGTTGCCTCAAAGCAAGAAATTACGCCTAACGTTAGGACTAACGTCAGGCCTAACCAACGTTACTACATTACCTCATTTGTCGAACTCCCGCGGTAGGAAGAACACCGCTCAATCACTTCAGTCCGCCTCCCTTCGTTTGAAGAGCCATCTAGATTTTCGTTTACGAACTGTGTTTTCCATAAAGTACGTGGAGCGCCATCTAGACGCTGCGCTTCGAAACGTCCGTATCCCATAGAATACACTGCAGTTACCAAAGCAGCCGTCCGGCGCCTCGAACGACGGGAGGCGAGTCGTCGTGAGTGAGGGGGGTACTGTTCGTGCATGCAGCGTCTATGAGCAGTTCCGTAACTGAGCTAATCAAATAACGTTGATCCTAACGTCAGGCCAACGCATACCCGCGTGCCCACCTCATTTCAGACAGCTGCGCGGACCGGTTGACGACGTCAGGCCTCAAAGCGTAACAATAGGCCTAACGTTCGGCCTATTGCCTCGTTCACACTTGCGAACAGGCGGCCGGATCCGCGAGAATTCTGACGCCCGTCGACGAAAGCAGGCAGAATTTCCGGCGGAGAGCAAGATCGCTTTGGGACCAATTTTCAACGCCGGAAAATAGTTTTTTCTCGCCGCAAGCCTTTCAAAACGCACGGGGAAAGTGGCGTTTGCTGACGTCAGATCCCCGCTGACGAGCTGGCGACGATGCCGACGAGACGCGCGCGGCCAAGGAGGAGGTTTGGGAGCTCTCGTCAGCTCTCGTCTGTTCGGGAAACTGAGAGACGCTTGCGCCACGTACTCCGCAGGCGGCAACAAATGTGAACGGCCCGATCTTTTTTCGGCGAGCGAATCCAGTCGGCGGTGAGTGCGTATTTCGCAAGAGTGAACGAGCCATAACGTCAGGCCAGCGTATACAGCCGCGTCCCCCCACCCGCTGCGCCGCCAGCAGTTCGGCTGCCTCCTTACCAGCGATGACGCCGTTGCTATTGAGCCACATCACGCATCGTACCCAATGGGAATCTAGGTCGCGTTTCGCTCAGGGAAATTTAGGTGCCGTTTATCGCTGCTACAGACAACGATATCGCATGATTCAAACTCAGATAACGCCGGATCGCGCCAGGAGTCATTTAATGCTCTTGCATTTATAGTGCGAACTTCATCTGATCTCTTGACCTGTTACCTACTATAGACCTGTCCAGCGGTACTCTCGAACGCAGCGATTTACAGCGCCCTCCATGGTTATGAGAGTATACGTCAGTGTTACCCGACTGTGCTGAGTTGTACGATTTCTCTTTAGTGGGCTGTGGCAGCCTGCGTAGACGCGATTCCGGACGCTGGAGGTTGCTAACTTCTCACGTTTCCTTCTTTCATTTGTGTTCGATGGCGAATAGAATTTTTTGCGGTTTTTAAGAAACCGTTGTACTATTTTTAGAAACAAAATCCCACAAATGAAAGCTATTTTCCTTGGGTCTGTGCGCGACAGATCAAATGCAACGGGAATGTTCGTTTAATTTTATATTCAGTTTTTTATGGCCCTATACACTCAGCCGTATCAGTGTACGAAGTTCTTAACTTTCGAAAATGCTTGACCACAATGAAGAGCTGAACTGCACACATATTCATGTTGTGAGCCAAGCTCACAACATGAAATTCAACGAGTCCCATCAATGGAACAGCATATATTGCATGTAACCGACGATGCCGCGTTATCCGAAGAGGATTTAAGAAAAGTTTCATATAACACAGTATATTCAATGTACCATGTCGACGATAGTCACTTTGCGGCGATCAAACGAAATACGGCATGTTTCGGGGCACGTTTTGAAGAGAGTTGTTTTTTTTTTTTGTTTTTTTTTTTGCACAACACCAAATGAACGACCGTGTTCATTATGTCCCCATTCCCCGGACCCGTCCCTATTAGCTATTTTTCCTCAAGACCTGGAACATAGCCGGGTAGGCTTTTCGGAGATAACCCCGACGGAAATATTCCTCGACGAACGTAGAACGGCCGTGTCGCGGGCTGCTTTTATGTTCACCTTCTTCGTTCGTTTCTGCTTGGTGCAAGGTGCTTCAGAAGTTATTACATGAACCCGCCTTATGATCCATCACAGTCAGCAACGTTCAAATAAAAAAGGAACTGTGATTTAAAGAAGGTCACTTGCAAGAATAACAAACAAAGCTCCTCCCACAAAGCCCTCCACTCTTTCCAACCTAGCAGAGCGAACGCTGCAAAGGAGTATAGCTGTCCGATGTCCCATATTATGCGTGGATCAAAGGCATATAACACGACAGTTTGAGATGCTCAAACTCGGCAAAAGAGACTTCGTTTTGAGCAGATGCCTTTTGTCAAGCATGACACGCAGTCTTTACCGTTTGGTGACGATGTGGTTCACCAATGGTGACATGTTCTTTTAGCGTCATTTTTATAAATATATAGTTCGAGGTCATGAGTGCATAAAATGACACAAAAACGGAGCCCAAGCATAAATTACCTTGTGCATTCGACATGCCCTCTCCACGCAGTACCTTACGGGAAAACAAAACGTTTCTATAAGTATCTGTATCTGTATTTCGGAATGATTTTTCGCTGTTCTTGCAGAAGTATATCATGGATATCCCGTTACACAAAGGATAAAAGTACCTCAGCATTTCTTTTTTTTGGGTCTTAAAATACATGTATCTCAGTATATGCAGTCCCGAATAATTTTCGCAGTATTTCTGCCCAGCCCTGCTTCGAATGCACAATGCAAGTGGGGAGTCGCGCTGACCGGGTTTCCATAGCTCAGGAAGGCGGCAGAGATTTCTGGCTGATAGGGGTTGCTCGAGACGCAAAATGGCGGTGGCCAGAGATCTCTTTTTGAAAAGGTCTATAGTAGATGTTGGTTTCACTAGTTTCACTAGGCTCCCATTTCGGCCTGAGCGGCGTCGTTGTCGGCGTCGCCGTCGCCGACGGCGTTGGCGTAACCGCGCGTTGCATTATGGGACATATCCCATAATGACGACAAACGTTACATCACATGTGACGTCACGAGGGTCACGAGTGACGTAACTCGTGACGTCACCGCGCGTTGCAATATGGGTGAATTCTCCCGTTAAATTTAGCGGGAAGATTTTCGTGCTAAATTTCGCGGAAAAAATTCCTCGAAAAATTTAGCTAACACAATTCCCCGCAAAATTTAGTGGGAAAACTTCCACGCTAAATTTAGCGAAAAACATTCCCCGCTAAATTTAGCAGAAAAATTTTCCTCTAAATTTAGCCAAACATTTCCCGCTAAATTTAGTGGAAAACATTATTTGCTGTGTTTAACAGATAAAGTACCCGTCTACATTGAACGGAAATATTTCCCCGCTACCTTTAACGAACGAAATTTCCCGCTAAATATAGCAGAAAACGTTCTCCGCTAAATTTAGCGGGAAAAATTCCCCGGTAAACTCTGCGGAGAAATTTTTTTTTGCAAAATTTAGCAGGGAAATTTTTCGCTAAATCTAGCGGCAAATTTAGCGAAAACTCCCCGGTGAATGGGAGGGGAGCAGGAGAGGAAGAGTGGAGGGTACGGATGAGGATGATGGGCATACCCTCCTCTCCTTACCTTCCCCTCCTCCTCCTCAAGAGCTGCGCTCTAATTCGGCGTTACAGGGGATTGTAAACATCTTTCATTTTCTTACACTGAGACATTAAGCTACGCCGTCTTAACCTCTTCCCTATCAGCGTTTCCTACGCTGAAATATTTCACTGTAAAAGAAGTGCACTGTGCCCGTCGCTATGTAGATATGTGTAGATGGTTAGTTCTGCATGGGCCGATAAATTCGTCAATCAGCATGCACTATTCATATAGCAGGACGGAATCAACGGAAGTAAGTCATCATTGGCTATTTCCTTGATGGCTCTATCACTGCTAGATGTTTCTTATGGCAGCTTCTTAAGCAACATAATAAGGTCACTTTAGGCATCTATTAGGGGCTCGAAGTGGTGTTCATGGCGATCTGGTTTATTAAAATTATCGAACAAACATCTATATCCTGACGTTTAAAACGGTAGATTGTGGTGAGAAAAAGATAGAAAACTTTGGCGTAGAAGTGAAAAGGCACAGGAGAAGACGTTTCTTTTTCCTTCGACTTCGAAGTTTCCTACTTTAGCTCACCACAGTCTTGGGTTTTAAACATCATTATTAACTATCACCAGCTCGCCTGCACACTCACTGCCCTTTATTAATATAAGTCGTGCTTGCGCTTTTATTTTATTTTATTTTGATTTAATGGAAAATTAAAAGTAATTAGCTTGTTTAGGTAGTTCATTCACCTCCCTTTTCTCTCCTTTTTCTGCCACACACCTGATTCTGTAGCGAATGCACACTCTTGACACAGCTGGCAAAATAGAAGCAGTGACACGCAAGTGTCTTTGATTGCATAATTTAAAAAAACGTGCATTTTGTCACTGAAAACAAAAAAGTACCGCCTCCAATATGTTTTAGTTACACAAGGGCAAAGCACGAAGTTTTTTTTTTTTTTTTTTAAGAAAATGCCGTAGCCCGTTCTAAAAATACAGCGCTATAACGATCGATAAATGTCACCAGTTGTGTGTGACTTCTAAAAGATTCGACACTATAATGCAAGGAAAACGTTCAGCATCAATGTGGAGCTATGCAGCTTCAAAGGTGAGACTAAAGATACCGCGGGAACGCACATCTTCAAACAAAAAACGATATTGTCCAGAATCGCAACAATACAAAAACGAAAAACAAATGCCTTGCGTCTGAATGAATATACCTCTCCTAGGAACCATAAGTATGTCACAAAAATAAAAAACGAAACCTCCTGCCGCCAGTGAGGTTTGAACTCACGACCCCTGGTTTACGAGACCAGTGCTCTACCACTGAGCTATAGCGGCAGTTTTCCCAGAGACTCCTTAGAATAAACTAGAACCTCTACATTATTCTAAAAACACTTTATGTTTTCCAGAGCTTAAAAAATCTAAAGCGTTTTGAGCTGTGTTTCAAATCCTCAAATGCTTTTTGACGGAATGCCATCCTCCCAGAAAATGGTCCCTCCGTCCATTTGTTCATTTTACCGCTACGTTGAGCGAAGGAATTCAATTTGAGGTCTATTTACGCACCAATTAATAATAATAATTTCTTTATTGTTCCAGCAAAACGTTGAAAGGTGACTAGGAAAAAAAGCTGCAAAAACAGCTTGACTGGCCCCCCACCCCAACCAGCAGTCGCAAAGCAAGCACCAACATAATTATACAATTAAATTTTACAAACTCATAAAATAAATGAAAAATCATCGCACTGAAGAAACAGCGTTTTACAAAGCAGTAGCACATTGAATCAACACACACACTCCTAAGCCATACAGTGTATTTTAACTAAGCTCAACACAATCAGCCATCATTGTTGATAATAAGGTTTGAAATAAAATATTCCCTTAAAATTCTCACCGATGTACGAGGGGCGTTCATAAAGTTCGTATTATCGGCACAAAAAAATTGAAAAAAATGAAACAAAACAGGCATCAACATGAGCGCGCGTCCCTCTAATTTCCCCACAGTTAAACATCGCATAGCTATAGTAGCGCTTAACGCCGCTATGGTGTCGAAACAAAAATGGCACCGCCCGTCGGTGCCAAGCGCCTGCAGTGATCGTGTTTTTTTCATTTGAAGGGAAGCAATGCCAAGGATATTCATTCCAATTTGTGAGCGTTGTCCGGGGATAACGCCCCAGTTTATGACACTTTGGTTAAATGGCGCAGACGTTTCCAGTGTGGCCAAATAAGAGGAAAGCATTTCAATGACGGCGACCAAGTGATTGCTGAAGTGGAGCGATTTCTGAACACTCAAAACGAGGAGTTCTATAACAATGGCCTCCGGCATGTGGTCCATCGCTGGAAAAAGTGGGCATACCTTTTGGTGGCGACCATGTAGAGAAAGTTTTAACTCCTACTCGAGTTTGATTGCTGAATCTCTATTCCTTCGGGACAATGATACGAACTTTATGAACGCCCCTCGTACTGTTGAAATCTATATCCTGCCTATAAGCTGATTAAGAATAGTCGTGTAAAGTATATGCCATAGTTTGATTACCGTATTTGGATCTTGAATAGGGTACTTCCAAGGGTTCCTTAGTTCGTGTTGGATATGCATATACTTTTCGTTTTAGGTTCGCTAGGTTTTCAAGGTGACGCTGGGGTAGATTTTTTTCCACAATACATTTTGCACATAAACGATATTTGTATAAATCAAAAAATTTATTATACCAAGTTGACCAAAAAGATCACTAACTGGATATCCAATATCAACATTACATACACTTCTTAGTACCTTTTTTTTTTCAACACAAATATTTTCTGGAGGTTGGTATGAGTTTTGGTGCTCCATATGAGGTGACCATAACCTAAATGTGATTAGAATAATAAATTATATAAAATTAACTTTGTTCTGATTGGTAAGATGTGTTGATGACGATATACAATACCGACTATACTAGATGATTTAGATATAATATAATTAATATGGTCATGCCCTGATAGGCTTCCCTGAAAAACGACGCCTAAGGTTTTAAACTTGGGAACAATTTCAATTTGAGTAGAATTTAAAAAAAAAATGTTCTTAGTAATATTGACACGCCTATTTTTTGGTCGAAACAGACCTGCCTTCGTTTTATTCGCGTTTATTCTTAAAGCATTATGTTTACTCCAAATATGAAGCTTTTTCTGTGTTTCATTCAGACCATCTATAAGATCCGAGGAGTTATCACCGTTTGAAAAAGGCTTGCATCATCACCATAAATAACAAAGTATATTGATGGACCATTGTTTAATATGTCATTTAAATAAATGTTAAACAAAAAATGGCGGAAAATACTTCCTTAAAGAACGCCTGATTCAATCGGTTTGATTTCAGATAAATGACCATATACTAAAATACTGCCTACGGGAGGATCAATACGATTCTAAAAGTTGGTACACTTGCTCACGAAATCCAAACATGTCTAAGTCTTTTTAAAAATAAACTATGATCCAGATAGTCTAATGTTGGTAAAGTAAATTGAATAAACCAAGCGTGAGTGTACTTTTTTCAATTTTTTTTAAGAATATGGTCTTTTCGCGCAAGAAGTGCGAGTTCTGTGGATCGTTGTTTGCGAGACCCGAATTGAGATGGACATAAATGTTATGGTTATCAGCAAATGCTGTTAACCGAATAACTATAATTTTTTCTAGGCCTTTAGAAAACACAGAGTATTGAAATAGGTCGGTAATTACCCAAGTCGTTTTCATTAGCTTTCTTATATAGAACGGTTACTTTAGCCAGCTGCCTTTGTTTGTGAAACCCGCTCTCTAGCAAACATACGTTAAAGATTTGCGTCAAAACAGGAGAAATGAGATCAATTACATATTAAAAGGGATTGTCCGATCGAAACCGGAAGTACTTAAGTTTTGGCGCTTGTTACGTCGAGGGTGCCTTCATATAGACAAACGTTATTTTTATTTTGATGTATGATCTCCTCTTTTTAATTAAACCTTTCAAGAGCATACGTACGAAACCGAACCCCGAATTTCGCCAGTGTCAATGGCTGACATCCATAGCTGCTGCGTGACGTCAAAAAACGCAAAGGTTTGTCGGATGGTCGGGATAACACGCGCAGGTCAATGGATGTTTCGTATTTTCTTACGAATTGTTTAGTCTCCTAGGCTGTAGGCTACTACCTAGGCGCTCTTGCAAAACAAAAAATGAAGATTTTTTTTTTTTTTTTGCCTTTGAAGCGGCATTTGGGTACACTTATCGGCAGATCTACTGGATCGGTGATGAGGCTACGGGTCGTTCCCTCGGAGGCGTTGTCCGCGGGTCGAAGGCAAACGACGAATCGTTCAAATGCATGTCGTCACTTGACGTGGACGAGCTTGGTGAATCATAGCCAAGCTTTATTTTTTACTCGCTGTTCAAACAGAATGGGGCTGCACGCGTGCTAAATACAACTTTTGGCACCGGCACCGCTCCAAATGGCCTAGCTGTTGGTTTCAGTTTCGCCGCATAACCAAACCGAATGATCCGATGTGGGCGAGGAGTGGGTGGACGTAGTTGCGTGGCACAGCATCACACCTCAGCTTACGAACCTTCTGTCCGCTTAGAGCTCAGCTCGTAGCTCTCTTCTGTGAGATGATTGCTGCATAAGCGGGATCTCGACCTTGACGGGAACCCAGTCCCTACGCACGTCGACGATCCATTTTGCTCGTCACTGTACGTCTCGCGGAAAAGTGTGGAACGTCACGTATTGGCTCGCATGTGTTGCCCGGTTTTTGTCGCACCCAACCGCGCAACAAAAACCTCACCCACCCACGAAACAAGTCGAGCGCAACAACAAAAACGAAGCACGCTGCGGCGTTCACTCGCAGGCAAACGAGGAGACGGGAATGCTCGCTTTGCGTTCTGTGACGTCTGAGCTTCAACGTTGCCAACGAAAGCCACGTTTACGCTAGGATGCGATTGGAGCAGTATAAATTCCATTACTCATGCAGAGGGGCATATAAAATTCAGATTTCGTGCCTACGATGCGTCTCGAGGCAATAACAATGATATTCAATTGTTTTCTCGAATACAAAATTTGACCGGACAATCCCTTTGACTGGTCTAATCTGTAAACCATCGGAATCCCAAAATTTACTATTTTTTAAAGCATTAAATACAGATATTACTTCCGAACTAGTAACAGGAGTAAGAAATAAAGATTGATTATTTCGAACACTGATGTACTTGCGAGCATCTGACTCAGAATTGTTTTTAACTAGATTTACAAAATACTCATTAAACGCATTAGCTAACTCTTTTCCGGAGAATTCCTGACCATTGAGGTTTAACTTTTCTACTTGATTCCGGGTACAAGAAACGACCTACGACAGAGTTTAACTTTTTCCATACAACGTCGACTTTGTTATTACAGGATAAAAATAAGTTACAGAAATAAGATTATTTTGCATGTCGTAGCTCTATGTTTAGCTGGTTTCAATAACGTTTCAAAATTATAAATTTTTCAGTTTCTGTTGCTATTACAAATTTTTGATATGGCGTTTTTTAATACCAATTCTTGTGAGCAATTCTTTAGTGATTCAGGGTTTGCGACTTTTTCTAGAAGTATTGAACGTTTCATATGGAAAACAACTTTTATAAAGTTTTTTTTAATTCCCTCACAAATAAGTTATATGCATTATCTGCGTTCTTTTTTTGGTGTACATCGTTCCAATCCAAACAAGATAGTCTCTGCCTGAAGTTGTTCAGACTATCAGCCGTTATATTCTGAAACTGTGCCCCTAAATATTTTTTTAGTAGCTTCCTTTTTATTTATGTAGAATAAATTCCCAAATGATCGCTTATATCAGTTATTACTATAACAAATTTCGTATCTCACTTATCGTAGCTTGCAATAAAAAGATCTAGTAGTGTCGATGATTAAGTGGTAATTCTCGTTGGGGCCGTTATCATATTCACACATCCGCATGCTTGGATCAGTGCTTCCAATTGCATTTTATTTGCTGTCTCCAGTAACATGTTAAAATTAAAGTCGCCTCCCAGAATTAGGTTATATTTATTTTTAATTGCAAACTCTAAAAAAGACTCTAAGTAAGCAAAAAATATGAAACATTTCCACCACTTGGCAGGCGATAAAACACTACAATAATACTTTGCCCTATCAATACCGACAACATCTCGTAGTCTTTATCAACGCAACAGTAATCGGTAAGCATTTCACAGGAACTTTCTGCCTTTATCCTAATTGCTACGCCCCCGCCTCGGCTTTCTGTGCGGTTTAAAAAGTAACAGTCATACATTGGTAATTTTACAACGTCACTAGAATCAGTGTACCTCGTCGGAAAGCAAAATTGCATCAAACGAAAAACTGAACTGACATTAAAGTACTTCCAGCTCGTCTGCTTTATTTCGCGCTGATTGTGCGTTTCTGAGGAAACATTTAAGGTAGTCTATGTACTTGTCTCCTGAGTAAGATATTACATTCGACGGAAGGAAATAATAATCTCTTGACATAGCGATTTGGGCATCAAGTGAACCTGTCGTTAGCCATTGCATACACAATAATATCTTAAAACTTGGCTAATATAAATGTGCGAGGCATCAAACTAGTTTCTGCAAGTCATCCATAGACTTAATTACGTGTACTTGCTCGCGATTTCTTTTGCGCACAAGGATGTTACCATTCCTATGCCAGAAGTACTGGTAGTTCGTCGTTTTAGCCAGACTTGTACGTAGTTCAATTACTCTACTCAAGTTACTGTAGTTTACTTTTCTGAGTTGTTCAGTAACTTTCAATTTCATTTTTAATTCAATAATTAGTAGTGTACTTTAATTACTTTTTTGAGTAACTTCTACTCAAGTTACAAATTACTTTCGAATTTTAGTGGTTGTTGTGCCTATCAACAAACATTCCTGCACAAAAGAGAAAAGATGTTGGAAGATCAGCTGATATTTGCAAAGAGGGGGAAGCATGTGGCGTAGGAAAGGGGGGTGGGGAAGAAAATGGGTTGGAGAGTTCGACACCACCCCCCCCCCCCAAACTTTGCCCAGCCCCCCCCCCCCCCCCCTCTAAAACAACACTGCTACGAAGCGCGGGCAAGGAACAGGCACGACGCAAGAGAGGCCGAGTAACTGCGGGTTTAACGCCGAAGACTGGCGTTTTTTTGTTTTTTTTGTGTGTGTCCCGAAGCTTAAGCAGACTTGACCCATTCGAAGAAAGGGCTGGTTCCCGCTTCTCCCCAACATAGAAACTCTCGCCCACTACAGGAGGTGCACACACTGGATCCTTAATCAAAGGAGGCAACAAAATGCAGCACCTGCTCTGAAGCACATCATGTGCTCCCGTAGTTTGTGCTATACTCGAAGAATCGTGTGCTAAATGGAAATGCAAAGGGGACCTTTTTGCGCTGGTTTTCGTCCCAAAACATAGACTATGCAGATTTTTAAGATTTGTAGATCGTTCGAGAAACCTTAATAACTCATTCAATTTTTTTCATATAAAAAATAATGAACAAGCAGTGTTGAAAAGTACTTTATGTACATGGTACTTAAAGTACACTTGTTTAGAAACCTTGTACTTTACTTGAAGTACATTTTCTAAACATGTACTTGTACTTTCCGAGGAAAGTAAAACTCCCGAGTTCAATGTACATTTCCCGAATTCGAAAAAAAAATGGCGTATCGTCGTGTGAAAACGCGCTCTTCCAAGACGTCATCTGGACATTTCTCAGAGAGAGGTAATGGCGGCTAAAAGACCGACACAAATAAGTGCCTTATAAGGTGATTGTGTTAAATAGTTCGTCAGGGAGAGTAAAACAACTACTCTGTGGCAACTTGATTTTATACAATATTCGCTGCCATTTCCGTAAAAAAACTGATGCACCTCATAATACCTCTGGAGCAATGCGTACCAGTTAAAGAAAACACTGTAAAGGGAATGAAATTACATCATGAAAGATTCTATTAAAATTACCGGAACTTTACCTAAAAAATATTGTATTTATAGTGCGTTACTTCACGTACACTGCACCCGGTGTACTTAATACTTTACTTGAAATACATAACCTCTAATTTACTTTGTACTTTACTTCAAGTACCTTTTAGATGTATTTTACGCAGCACTGTAAGCAAGCAAACGCTGTCTAAAAATCAAGCTCAGGCAGTGCTAAACTTCAAAGTAGAAATGACACATTTGCAGTACATCATTGACGAAACAAACAAGAAAGTACAAAACAATGAGGCACGGAGAAGCAGAACCAGCTATTAAAACATTTCTTTGAAAAAAAAACAATTCGATTCATATTTGGCTAGCATATTTTGGCTAACGGATCAAAACCGATGTACTTTCTTTTTACCGTAACAAAACATATGAAAGTAACTTCAAAAGTAATTCGCTACATTTTTACGATAATTAGTAACTTACTCAATTACTTTCTATTTGAGTCATTTCTACTCTACTCAACTTACCTAACTTAACTTATATACTTTTTGGGGGTAACTTTTACATGTCTGGTTTTAGCTCATTCGTTTGCCTTCCAACGAAGCGCCCTGTCCTGTTTTGTGAGGTTCTCCTGAATGTAAGTGTTGTGTTTTTGCTTCGTCAGCTTTGTCCATTTGCTTAGTCATTCATCCCTGGTTGTCTGTTGAGCAGAACGCATAATAATACCTGAAATATTTCCTGGTCGGGATGGTAGTCGATGAATGCTGGCCACTTCGTTCAGAATCAAGTCTGGCACTTCCAGTTTCTTTGCAACCGCATTTACGTTTGCTAACAGATCTTTGTTGTCAGTTTTAGGCACTCCATGTACCTCGAGATTTTGCTTTCGGCTTCGCCATTCAAGTTCGTTAATTTCCTGCTTAAGTTGTTTTATTCCTACATCATCGTAAGTTCCTTCCAAGGTTTCCACTCGTTTTTTTTTTTTTTTGTTGCTTCATCTCCTTTTTTTTGCTCGCCGATATCTTTTAGTACTTCGCAATACTTATCCGACATTTCCTGCATGGATTTCTCTATGCCACTCACAGTTTCCTTTAGGCTCATATTGCTGTCTAGTTTGGCATTTGTGGGTGCAAACATCACAGCTATGTTGGGTTTCGTATCCTCCTTGGTGCTCTGACTACCTCCCCGAGATTTCACAATTTTGCAAGTTGGGCATCGCCACGACTTACGTAAAGCACTGCCCTTTGACTTAAAAGTCGCTTCGGTGATACCAGAGCAAGAACTTAAGTGATACACATATTGACATTCTAGGCAAGTCAACCCTGAATCACTATCTGGCACTTCATCGCTGCACTTCGGACAAACATTTTCCATAGTTCAGAGTTCAAAACTACACAGTATCAACAGCAGCAGCAGCAGCAGCAGCAGCAGCAGCAGCAGTAGCAGCAGCAGCAGCAGCGTTATGCGCCAACAAAACCAAAACGTCGTGAACATTTCAAACCAATCTGTAACGATAACAGAGGCGACACGTACATTAAAACGGACCCTTGCATTAAAACGACACGTGCATTAACAAAAATATCAAATGTTTTCAAAGTATTTTCCGCAAGTTTAATTCTATTCTTCAGTGTCCGTCCTAGAGGGTTCACAGTGGTAAGGTGCTCACAACACTCACGAATTCCAAAGCAAAAACCGCATGACGCCAGTAAGGTTTGAATTTACGACCCCTGGTTTACGAGACCAGTCTTCTACCACTTAGCTATAGCGTCTGCGCTTCCATGCACCGTGTGGTAGAAACTAGGGCTTTGACGTCATTCCTAGACCCTGATAAACTTTACGAAGGACATGATAGAACTCACACGTCTTGAGGTATGTTTTTAAAATGCCAATAAACTCGTTTTTATAATTGTACCCTTGAAATTTTTTAAAGATTGGTGAATATCAGCTCACTCGTTTCACATTGAGGTAAAAATATCGACGACCATAAAGGACCTTCAAAGGCTGTAGAAAAGCTACAAAAACTTAGATATAGCGGATTTTTTAATAACATGCTTTAAGATACAACACTCCCTTAACATAAATGTTGAGAGATGCGCGTCGCAGCACGGCTTCAGGAGTGAATTATCAACTGTCAGGCAGCTGATCGAGACTCTTCATGACTTCGCAAACAGTATAAACAATAGAGGCCAGATAGATATGATATTTTTAGAAGTCAGAAATCGTGTTTCACACCTCGAACTTAAAAAAACTAACGCGCATTACGGGTGAAGGCCCTGTAGTATCTTGGATTGAGGACTTGTTACTAAATCGGTCCTATTTATATATCATGAAGGACACGCATCTCGACCTGTCGAGGTACTGTCAAATGTCCCGAAATGTTCTGTTTTGGCGCCACTTTTATTTTTGCTCTTTATGAACGACATTCTCAATGGGATCGATGCTAATATAAATCGTTTTACCGAATATTGTATCGTCTAACGCAAACCAACAAGCGAAGCTGACCATATTCTATTAGGCTAATTTCTGAAAAAGGTAGCCGATAGGTGCAATAACTGCCAACAGACTAAATTCAGACAAAAGCGTGTCTATGTGTCTAATAAGAATAAAATAATACACTTGAGTTTACGTACAGTGTTAATTGTGTAGCGTTGCGCAAGGTCCCTGAATATAGGTATGCTAGTATTATGTTTGCGCCTGACCTGAACTCGAACCCACAACTTAAATATGTATCAAAGACCTTGCAAAATAAAGTCTTAAACGACGTATTTAAATTTCATAAAATCAAGTACGTTAAGGTATTACAAGCCACATCTACTACTCATGAGCATATCTACACTCGTTGAGTAAGCATTTAAAAATGACAGCTTAAGATACTCATTTCTTCCTTCCGCTATAAGAGACTGAAGCAGTCTAGATAGTCATTTTCTTGTTTATACAAGTGTTAAACCACTGATGAGTGGTTCCTCGTTCAAGAAAGGCGCGATATTTTTATTTTCGTTCTATTGATATGTGCCACTTAATGCATATATTTTTTCTTTGACCCAGTACCTGCAAAGATCTCAAAAGAGACAGGCAATATTTTTAAATTTATAAACTAATTTAATAAATTTTATTTAGTGTTCTATTACTCTTTTTGAGAGAGATCAAATACAAAAATTACGTTTTATTTCTCTGAGCAGACCTTTCCACTCACGCAGTATATCTGTCGCTATGTGAAAACATTCGGGCTGCCCAGAACAATTCCCAGTACACCAGGGTTGGAGGAAAAGCCTTGTGCCTACATGTGATGCGTTTGCCAAACAACAGTGGCACTTCTTCACTGTTTCCATAGTATCAAATAAATGTTTGCTTCTTAACAATGCCATTATGAGGAAGGAAAATTACTGTAGTACAGAAATAAATTACTTCACCTTGGGAGGGTGTGCACACAAAAAGAAACGTATTAAGGCCGTACGCTTCAGACATATCGCACGTAACATGGAATAAGGAATGTGACTGGATTAAGCAAACTTTTTTTTTTTATAAAGTTTCCAGGTAATTCACTACGAACATTGCAGTAAAAACGCAGAGCGTTTACTTCTGCCTTTACGAACCTTAATCAGCCTAGAAAAAGCGGTCCTTTTTCACTCTGCTTGCTGAGTCTTAGTTCTTTTGTCTCTCTTAAAAATTTCATACGTTACTAAAATATTCAATAAATCTTATATTTTATCAAACTACAGCAACCAATTTTTCGTTCCACATTAACTCATTAGTAAGAAATGTAAGAGTTTTTAATAAAATTGTATTCTATAATTGAACATAATTAGCATGCCTCCAGTCTGAGTATGCCAGTTCTACTATTTCGTCATTCCAAGATTTTTTTTTTTTTTTTTTGCGGTGTGTGATCTATTTGAATGTGTTTCGACATACCTGCTTCTAAGAGTGTGGTACACTAACCTATTGTTTGAGGAGCGGGTTGTTATACGAGAAAAGTGTCATTTTCGTGTTGTCTGATATTATTGGGATTCAAATAGTGGTGTGATTGTCGTTTCGTTACTGTGTAAGCTTCCTAGAAATTGTAGTTTGTATGGGTTTCGGCTAATTATCTCATAATGAATATATCCTTCGCCGGCATTTTTCTTTAGATATTCAAAACTAATGTGCAATGTTATTGCGCCTCACTTTGCATACCAAGCCATTCTTGGTCGTGGGCTTTGGGTGATCTTGTTAAGTATGCAAATCTGAGTGTAATCAACGCAGTTCCCGATATACTGAGGAAAATGTCAGAGTCAAACACATGACACTGTTGCCGTTGTTTAAGAATTTTCATTGCCAAATAACGAAATTCATAATTCGGTTACCTTATGCAATTTTGTTACATTAAAAAAAACTAAATTTTTCTCTTATATTATTGATCTAAAACAGGTCTACAATTTGTGTTTCTTGTAACGTCATTGTGTAAACAAGTAATAAAACAAATATTAAAAAACGAATTATCAAGAAAGCTTCACAAAAATGCCCGATAGAAACAGTGTACAAATCAAATTAGTTATTTCTGTCTCTTTAAAGGTTGAAGACGTGGATGAAATGATTACGTATGCAAGAAAAAAATATATACAAAAGGCAACCGCGCAAGAAAAATCTTTCGCTCATGAAAATGTTTTCATCAACATATTTTTAACTATTTTTGTTTAATATTTTCAGTATTAATACTAATGGAGAATAGCCATAAGTAGGTACTATTTAACCATTTCGGGTGTTTAGGTTTTAACTCAAACAGACTTATCATCGAAAACCACTAAAAGATAAATAAGAGCGTAATTAATTTATAACCTGCCGTTTTATCTCGTCACCAAACGTTGAAGCCACCAGTGAGGATCGAACTCACGACCCCTGGTTTACAAGACCAGTGCTCTGCCACTGAGCTATAGCGGCTCGGTGGAAGTCACATTCAGTTGTAATACAGACAGCTCTTTTAAAGCATTTTAGTTCACATGGGGGCAGCTTCTTTTTATGTTGTATTCCCCTAGACGGGATTCACAACGAAGATTACGTTTTCTGTTTTTGTTTTTGTGAACGATATGTCGTGACACCTGCTTGCTTCAATTTCCATTTCTCCCTTATATAAATGGCCACATTTATCGTTCAAGATATAAATATATTCTACAGGAACGACTTATGGAACATGTATTAGCTTGGCAGAACAAAAAGCTTGTAGTGGTGCTTGTGGGATGCACACTGGCCAGTATCATGTTAATCGATCAAATGTTTGAGCTGTGAATATTCCAATGATCATAATGCCACTCTTCACAGTATGCTCATATAAGAGAAGGTTGTGTTCAGCCCAAGTATCTTGTGCATGACCGTAAAACAATGTGAAAGAAAAAAGGAATGACGTTTACAACTCCCTGTAATGCCGAATTAGAGCGCCGCTCCTGAGAAGGAGGGAAGGGTACGGGGGGGACGGTGGGCCCCTCCTCCTCATCCGTGCCCTCTCCTCCTCCCTCCTCATCTACTCCTCCCGGTATCCTCGCCTCCTCCTCCCCTCCTCCTCCCTCTTCCTCTTCCCTCTTTTTCCTCCTTCTTTCTCCTCCTCCCTCCTCCTCATCTATTCTCCTCCTACCTCCTCCTCCCACCCATCCTCCTCCCGCTCCTCCTCCCTTCTTCAATTTTTTCCCTACAACGCGGTGCATTATGGAAAATGTCCCATAATGGAACGCTCGCGTTACCGCGGTGCGTTATGGGACGTTTCCCATAATGCACCACACGGTTACACCGACGGTGGCGGCGACGTCGGCGCCGACGCCGCTCAAGCCGGAAACGCGTGCCTAAGAGCTGCGCTTTAATAACAGGATTGTGTTGCGGTAAAAAAATTCACTCAGACTAACCTTTAGATGATTGTGGTTGCGGCGTGGTTTAATGAAGAGACTTCCTCCAGTGTAGCTGTAGCACCTTGCTTTGCGCATAATAATTGCGCTCTTGCTTTCAACTTCAGAATGAGACGCTGTAAAACTCCTACTGCGTGCCGCTGGAAGTGATGCGACACTATACATAAGTTCACTGTCTATTCTGGCCATAAGCTCTAGCCCAAAGGATCGATATATGCCGACGAACTATATAAAGTACTATCGACAGATATCTATTGATAGAAAGCTCTACAGCATGAAACAAAGGGATTGATAACAGTTTGAGAGACCGCATTAATTGACTTTTGAACGTGTTGATCTTCGTTTTTGCACCGTGGTGTTCGAAGAACGTGCACGAAGAGTGGCAAAATTGCACTTAACATATTACCTGAGTAAATAATTATAGACGACAAGATCGCAAAAGACACGGACATGTAGAAGAACAGGACAGGACAGGACAAAGCGCTACTTGTCCGTGTCTTTCGGGCTCTTGTCCTCTATAATGCATTACCAACTAGACCAGCACTTAATTCTGACTAAGCAAAAAGTTAGAGATAAAGAATTTAAATACCGACGTACGGCGGCCGTATGATATCTAAAGGCGTCTGATTGGATCAACATCCTCTATATGTCGGCAGTAGCCCCCCCCCCCCCCCCCCCCACACACACACCCCACCGTCGACAGGCGGGAATCGGCAGGGAAGGCACCAGTAATGTGTTTTCAGCGTGTGCTCACCATTCCTATCGGACGCTAGTTTTGGTGGTTTCTCTCTTGTTGAGGCACGCCTCAAGAAGCATAGAATTGTAGGGGAACCCGGAGGTCACCGCCGGAACTCCGCCCAAAAACGGCGATGAACTTATCTCGGCCTGTGACACCTCCCGTAGCAAAGCACAACCTTCACTTGCTCGTTGAGAGTCAAGCGCACCATGAACATGACTTACACCCTAAAACAGCGGGGATGAAAGTTGTAGACAAGAAAAAAGATGCGGTAACAACCAGAGAGTGAAAAACCGACGACGGTCTGTAAATTAAGATATTTGTCGAAAAAACGAGACAACACATTTGGTTTGTCTTCATATTTGTTTTCTTTGTAGAATATAATGGCACTGATAATTCCTGCAGGAAAAGAGCACATCAATTTTGGTCCAGGAGCGTCCTCTGTTATTGCCGAGGTCGAGATAAGCGCTCTTCTTGGCCGCCGGTGGAGAGCCTGTAATAAAGAGACTGTCCAACTGGTCCATTAGGGTCATTTGGTTCATGGGCCATGTTTGCAAGACGAGCAGCGTGGAGGTGACGAGCGCGCTGATCGTCTGCGAGCGTTTCTCCCTTTCTGCTTGCTTTGATCCTCGCCACGCGACAACGCAGCGCATACGCACTTTCGACCAATCGGTGCTGGGGGCGTTGGCCATTAAATTACAAACGCTCCTTGCGGTTTCAGATCTCTACAATCTAGGCTCTCTACCCATTTGCTTGTGCCGCCATCTGTCGGTTGGTGCGCCAATCAGACGCCTTTCATTAGCAAATGGCCGCGGTAGGTCGGGATTTCAAGTTTTTCACTTCTAACCTTTTACACTTGTAAGTTTGTTCAGAAAATCTTTATACCCTTAAAGGGGCCCTGCACTTAATTTTTTACTTTTTTAAATTTGCACCAAACTTGAGCGCACTAAAAGTATTAACTTAATGAAACTTTATTTTCTCGAATACCTAGTCGACTATATGGCTCATATTCATATCCAGTCAAGCTGTTCAAGAACAGCTTGACTGGAGCCTGAGCCCAGTCAAGCTGTTCTTAAACAGCTTTTTTCCTAGGCTCCCCTCCAGAATTTCTGGAGAATAAAAAGATTTGATTGATTGATTGATTGATATTTCAACCCGAAGAATATAACATATCGCTTTAGTGAAAACAGTACATAATATAATACATAACCCGCATATTCGTCAAAATGACTTCTTGATTGCTACGAAAACCTGAATTAAAATACGGGTATCAGCTGCTCAGTTTGGCGCCAGCGGGTTAACATGCTTCCTGGCTCAAGAAGCGCTCGCTCAAAGGGGCCCTGCAATGATTTTTACTGGTTTTTAATTTGCAACAAACCTGAGCGCACTGAACGTAGTAACTTACTGACACTTTTCTTTTCTCGAATTTCGCTTTATATTAAAAATTATCGGCAAAATAAAATTACAAAAACGAGCAAAAAATAACCTCCATCTTGACGTACCTTGATCGCTTGAGTGGCCGTCAACCAGAGGAGGGGTAGTGAGCTCAGCGAGCGCTCGCGGCTGCCTCACTCAGTGTCGACGGCTCGAGAGGGCGCCAAAAAAGCATGTGCTGATAGGCTGTATGTAAGCGGGCAGCCAGGGTGGCTCGCCTTGCATTTGCTGCGCGTTTAAACACTAATTTGGCATGACACTTAATTGGCCACAAACGACAGCAAGCACGGGGCAAAAATCGGTTCAGAACGGGAGCCACTTCGCGCTGCCATAACGCGAAACGGCCAAACAGCAAGCCAAACCTGCACTGAAGGCCTTCGGAACGCTCGAAACCGGTCGGATCCTCGAATCCGTAAACGACCGCAGCGCCGCCGCGTACATCCGGGACCTTTCTACGCTCGCCGCTCGTCGGAGCCTGATCCCACTATTCCTTTCAAGTGTGCGTCGCCTTTTTAACCGCTTGGTGGCGGGTTCATCAACGTGTCATTCCTGGTTTCCGGACTTTATAAACTGCATCTGTTTCTTTTCTGATCTAAAATACTGAAAAAAACTTATTTTGTAAATAATTGAAACGATGTTGAATTAACCTGAGACTGGGGTAGAGAAGAACCATCAAAATGTAGAAGGGGCAGAAAATAGACAGGAAGACGTCTCAAACTCAGCTATCTCGTTTATTTTTTCCACCACCTTATATAGTCCCAATATCAAGCTCAAGGTTGACACGGTTCGAGCCACTTCTATTTTGTATTTCGACTGAAAAGAAGCTTTTAGCGGCTCTGACCAGTAGTAAGCCCAGGACCAAAGACGTCACATTTCGGCGCTTTCGGTACCGCCGGTCGCCGCCGAATATTGGTGGAGGAGGTTTCCGCGTCGTCCGGTTAAATTGTGACGCACTCATATTTACCATGTTGATTTAACCTGAGACTGGGGTAGAGTAGAAGCATCAAAACGTAGAAGGGATGCTTCTTCTCTCCCCCAGTCTCAGGTTAAATCAACATGGTTAATATCCACCAGCTCGCCTGCACCCTTACGATTTTTTCTATGAGACTGATATTTAGTTACTCTCTCCGTGCCCGCTGGCTTGCCCCAACCCCAATAAACACGGAAAATGCAAAAAGGTCGACGCTTAAATATGATTGCAGGGCCCCTTTATTGCAAATTCTTCGGCCACCTCTGTACAATATATTAGCTCAATACGTCCACACAAACCGATTTACGCGATCTCTTCAAACAGCCATCGATTAAATTTGCTTCATACTACTATCGAAAGTCAACTATCGATATAGGACACTCTTGATAGGCAATTATCGACAGTTGCGTCTCGATGAACTACCAGTAATTCAGGAAGTAAGCTTCTTGAAAACGACCAACTGTTGAGAATAATATGTATAGAAAATCGTTGAGACAATTAGAAAATATTCCATTATGACAATCAAAACGTATCAATAGTTCTTTCTTACTTCTTAACATTTCGGTTTAGAGCATTTAGAAGTTGGGCCTTGTCTGCCTTCGTTCATATTTGTTTTCGATCCCGTCACTGTGTTTACTCATTCTCGGGTTAAGCATGAGTTGAACTTAAGTACATAGAAGGACGACAAAACGTTGCCCTGTGTTATATGCCCTGACCAACTACTCTGCTTACTCTGGTGTGGGGCAAGTTTGGGTACTATTTGTGATTTGTTTCTTTGTTTGGCTGTTCTGATAAAGATCTATAATTTTATTTCAAATAATCGGTTGATCGTTTATAATCATTCTAAAAATAATTTCTTGAGGGATTTTTTGCTGAATATTGATCACACCTTCGATTATTAACAGTGGGACTGAACTGATTCATGGTCAAATGTGATCTTTGGTGGTCCTTTTTTTTTCTTGATTTTGTTTTGCTGCTCGAGTTTTTGATTCCCCTAGAGATTTACGACAGCATTTGGTGAGACATAAAGAAACATGGTGATAAAATATTTTGAAGTTTATAATTGCAAGTGCGTGTGACATTCGCGTTTCGCCAATTAAAAACTTTCACAAATTTCCTTTCGAAGTCTTCACCGCTGAATAGTATATGTATAATTATATGTCATGACTAGCTACTCTGCTTACTCCGGAGTGGGACAAATGTGATTACTTATTCGGAAATTGAAACTTGTTTCGCTGTCCAACTATTTTTATTAAAAAATACTTTTATTTTTAATGACGTGTTGATCGTTAATTCTAATTCTATAAATATTTCCTTGGTGTATTTTTGCTTAGTAAAGACGATTGCACCTCCGATAATTAACAGTAGGACACAACCGGTTCGCGGTCAAACATAATATCTGGAAGTGCTTTTTTTTCGTCTATTCGGCTGGCTTTTGTTGTTTGTGTTTTCCATACCTTCAGAGATTAACGACAGTATTTGGTGAGACATAGAGACAAATGGTTATAAAATATATTGGAGTTTATTATTACAAGTGCATCTGGCATTCCTGTTGTGCTCATTCACATATTTTCAGAAAGTCCTTTCGAAGTCTTCACTGCTGAAAAGTAATAATCAACACTTTGATGGAAAATATATTGATATATACAGGAAGCATTTTGCATTGTTCCAGAATATGTTTTTACAGAGGGAGCTTGCGTTCAGGATTTTTCAGCTCTGGGGCTAACTGGGTGGCTACGGTGGCTACTAGAACTGAGGCGAAACCGATTATTTTTTAGCTAACCGACAAAAAATAATTAATTCAAATTTGTCTTAATCTAGACTATTAAGGCATGCATTTCATTTGGACAAGAAACGCCAGACGTCACTGTAGTCTAGCCGTGTCATAAAATTTTAATAAAGAAAATCCTACTGGGTGCTACAGGGACCGCAAATTGTTGATATTATACAAGAGTTCATTATCAATAATACTATTGATAGTTTTACAATAGACTACATTCGGAATTGGTTTCAATTGTTCTTACGATCCATTGTAACATGCGTGTTCACCAGCGATAGTATCTATAGCACTATCGACAGTTTTGGGAAACTATTCCCTGAACGCCCATTTCCACGATGTCATCTGGCAAATTTGTGTTTACAAGTAGACGCAAATGGTATCACAACTGTCGTTTTGCGTGTGTTACGCGTTCACACTCATCATCTGAATGACCTGGTTGAACATTGAACATTGAACATTGAACATTGTTTATTTCCACCTTGAACGATGGGGGATGCCGAGGAAAAAAGCTGTATGCACAGCTTGACGAGCCCTCGGCACCCCTACAGAGCAGACAGCAACAGCTTCACATTTAAGAAATCATAAAACAAATTACAAGATATGCACTATGCTAAATTTATACAATGGTAGGTACACTTCAAAAGTACAGAAATGGCTATGTACACATTTTAATAGTGCTATAAATGTCTCTTTTATTAAATGAAGTGATGTCGAATCCCACTGATGCAATATGATTTAGCAATTCTGGAAGTAAATGCTTTATTCTCTGATGTCCAAAATTTGTTCGTGATTGAGGAATTTGCCATGGATGAATGAGACGAGTTTGGTATAATGAAATATGTGGACGAAGGTCAGCCAATCTCAGGAAAGTTTCGTGATTACCACGAGTTGCAGCTTGATATGTTAATATTAAACGTTGATGATAAATATCTGATACGTCAGTTATTTTATCATTTTCAAAGAGAGGTAGAGAGGGGGACGTCCATGGGACATCTGCCACGGCACGAATAGCTTTCTTTTGTAAAACTCTGAGTGTGTTAAAATTGGTCAGACCAGTAGATCCCCACACAAGATGGGCGTATGTTAAGTGGGGATAAAAAAGGGACCTATAAAGTTGAAGTTTAACACTGGTGGGTAAAATATATCTATATTTATTTAGTACGCCTACTACTCTTGACAGTTTACTACAGATGTGCCCCACATGCTCATTCCAAGACATATTATAGGAAAAAAACACACCCAAAGTTTTAACCTTATCAGTAAAATGAATAACATCTGGACCATAATACAGAGGAGTGGATAAGTTAAGCCGAGTGCCTGAGTGTAGTTGGAAAAACACAGCCTTACTTTTATCAGTATTTAGACGGAGAGAATTATTTGCACACCACACCCTTAATTTGAAGAGAACAATGTTGGTTTTAGCAACAACTTCTTCAATATTTACACCAGAAATGATCATAGCCGTATCATCAGCATAAACAATAAATTCGACTTCGGAGTCTATAGAAATGATGTCGTTGATATAAAAAAGAAATAAAAGAGGTCCTAGAATGCTGCCTTGCGGTACCCCGCACAAAATTTCAAGTATGGATGATTTATGATCGTTTATGGAAACATATTGGCAACGGTACTGCAAATAAGACCTTAACAGGGAAAACGAAACACCTCGAAAGCCGTAAGAAAATAACTTGTCTAAAAGAATACCATGATCAATGCAGTCGAAGGCTTTACTAAAGTCTAAAAATACACCAATAGTTGCCAACTTTTTCTCTAATCTATCAAGTATGATCTCTTTCTGGTGCAAAAGTGCAGTTTCGGTTGACCTAAATTTTCTAAATCCAAACTGACACTCGGCTAAAAGATTATGATTTGATGAGAAATTTGTAATCCTGGAGTGTATAATCTTTTCCAATCCCTTCGAAAAAACAGGGAGTATTGATATAGGACGATAGTTCCCCAAATTGTTTTTATCTCCCGATTTGAACAGTGCGATGACTTTAGCAATTTGCATTTTCATTGGAAATACGCCAGATGAAAAAGCAAGATTGTAAATGTGTGTTATATAAGGCAAAATGAGATCAGCAACATATTTTATGGGTTTAATATTGAGGTTATCAACATCGGTACTGAAATTGTTTCGTAAATTAATTATAGTAGAGTATACTTCATTTTCGTCGGTAGGATGAAAGAAGATAGAATCACACACTCTCGGTATATTTTCAGCTGCATCACTACAATAAGTTCCCGCGCCGACCTTAACGAAGAAATTATTAAATTCATTGGATAAAGGAGAGCCACACTTTTCTATTCCGTTAATAAACAGCTTTTCTATTTTCTCGTAATTGGGCGTCTTACCTGAAAGAGCAGAAACTCTTTTCCAAAGCAAATCGGGGCGTTTCATACATTCGGAGTCAAACTGATGCATGTAGTAGACGCGCTTTGCACGTCTTAAATCTGCATTTAGGCGGTTCCTAAATGATTTGAATTCCGAAAGCTTTTCTAAGTTCCTCGATTTTAAAAATGCTTGGTATAAGGCAGTTTTAATGCGCATCGATTTTAAATGTTCCTTAGTAACCCAGGGCTTACGTGCATGTTTGTTTGTCTTCACTATTTTTAACGGAAACGAAGAAGTATACGTATTGTCGCAGTATTGTCGCAGTGCCGTATATAATACCAGACATCCGCAGCCTTTCGAAGATGTCGACGGTCTTGCAAACATGTTAAGGGCTCCGACACCCGGTAACTGGCATGATTCCTTATCCATCTTGAGTTGTTCACACATAAAAAACCACGACCGTCTATTGACAAGATTACACGATATATTGTGGTACTGCGAGGTCTACCTTGTTCTAGTGGGACGCAAACTCCACTCGGATCGGCAAAAACTCTCTCATCATAAATCACATTACCCGGGGTAATAACATTCCATCGGTTTCGTTAAATGATGATGGTCCTTCGCTCTGCCAAAGTGGAAAAAACTTCCGGGGATACCTAAGCACTTGTGATAAGTTGTGAACGCGAAAGCATTCTCGGCGCCGGGAGCAGCAGAAGCAGCAGCAGCGCCGGCAGGGTGTGCGGCGGTGCGCCGCGCAGACCGCCCTGGCTCGCTGCTGACTGCTCCGCCGCTGGGTATGGCAGCGGAGGGAGTTGGAAGCTCGGCGCGGCGTGTGCTAAAATCACGTGTTCTGCCATCATCATCATCCTCGCGATATCTGCGGGTACTGGTTGATGACGTTAGACCACAAAGTGTAACGTCAGGCCGGCGCATACCCACGTTCCCACCTCACGTCAAACAGCTGTGCGTACCGGTTGACGACCTTTGACCTCAAAGCGTAATGATAGGCCTAACATTCGGCCCAACGTCAGGCCAGCGCATACCCGCGTCCTTCCTACCGCTGCGCCGCCAGCAGTTCGGCTGGCTCCATACCAACGATGACGCCGTTGCCATGGAGCCACATGACGCATCGCAGCCAATGGGAATTTAGGTGCCGTTTATCGCTGCTACAGACTACGATAACGCCGGATTCCAACTCAGAAAACGTCGGATCGCTCTCTGAGCTTTTTAACGCTTTCGCGTCAAAAGTGAGAAGAACTTCATCTGAGCTCTTGACCTGTCACCTGCTCAGCGGTATTTTCGAACGAAGGGATTTTCAGCGCGCGTCCCTGGTTTTGAGAGTGTACATCAGTCTTGCCCTTCTGTTCTAAGCTGTGGGTTTTCTCTTCAGTGGGCTGTGGCATCCTCCGTCTAACGTAATTCCGGACACTGGTGGCGGCTAAATGCTCACGTTTCATTTTTCTTTCTTTTGTGTTCTATGGCGATAGAGTTTCTCCCGGTTTTTAAGACACCCATGGACTATTTTTAGAAACAAAAACAAACAAATGAAACCTATTTTTGCTGGGTCCGTGCGCGACAGACAAAATGCCACTGGAAAGTTTGTTTAAATTATGTTGAATACATTTAGGGCCCATACACTCAGCCGTGTTAATCTACAAAGGTGTTAACTGTCGAAAATGCTCGACCACGCAGAATAGCAGAACTGCATGGGTATTCCACGCTCACAACTTGAAATTCAACGAGTCTCATCAATCGATCAGCATATTTATTTAAGAAATGTTTCATAAAACAGAGTATACTTATCTAAAGTACCGTGTCGACGATAGTCACTTTGCAGCGATCGGAGGAAATCAGGCTTGTTTTGGGGCACATTTTGAAGAGAGTTGCTTTTTTTGCACAGCACCAAATGAAAGACCGTTTCCATTTTGTCCCCATTCCCCGGACACGTTCCTATTAGCGATTTTTCGCCAAGACCTTAACATAGGCGGGTAGGCTTTTCTGAGATAACCTCAACGGAAATAATCCTCGAAGAACGTCGAACGGCCGCGTCGCGAGCTGCTTGACGTTCACCCTCTTTGTTGGCTTCTTGGTGCAAGGAGCTTCAGAATTTATAACATGAACCCCCCCCCCCATTCTCATTCATCTCAGTCACCAACCTTAAGATAAAAAGAAAGGAACTGTGATTTAAAGAAGGATTCTTGCAAGAATAACAAATAAACCTCCTACCACAAAGCCCTCCACTCTTTCCAATTTAGCAGAGCGAAAGCTGTAATGGAGTTGGGCCGTCCAATGTCACATACTATGGGTGAATCAGAAGCTTATAAGAAGGCAGTTTGAGGTGCTCAAGCTAGGCAAGAGAGGGGTCGTTTTGCGCAGACGCCTTTCGCCAAGCATGCCACTCAGTCTGTGCTGTACAGTAGCGATGTGGTTCACCAAGGGTGACATGTTCTTTTAGCGGCACTTTTTGATAAGTAATAGATTGAGGTTAGGGCAAATGCATTAAATGACACCAAACAGGACACCAAACCTAAATTAGCTTGTGCATTCGACATGCCTTCTCCACGTAGTACCTTACGGGAAAACAAAACGTTTCTATAAGTATCTGTATCAGTATTCGGAATGATTTTTCGCTGTTCTTGCAGATGTATAACATGGATATCCCGTTACACAAAGGACAAATGTATCTCAGTATTTGTATTTTGGGTCTTGGGTTTTGAGAGATTTCTGGCTGATAGGGGTCGCTCGAGTCGCAAAATGGTGGCGGCCAGAGAGCTCTTTTTGAAAAGGTCAATAGCTAGTTTTAATGAAAAGTCTCGGTTGAGAAACTATACCCTTTTCGAGCGCAGCTTTTAGGCGTCCATTTCCGGCTTGAGCCGCGTCGGTGTCGGCGTCGCCGTCGCCGTCGGCGTTGGCGTAACATCGTGTTGCATTATGGGACGTTTCCCATAATGATGTCACTCGTGACATCACGTGTGGCGTCACGAGGGTCACGAGTGACGTAACTTGTGACGTCACCCCGCGTTGCACTATGGGTAAATTCGCCCGCTAAATTTAGCGGGAAGATTTTCTCGCTAAATTTCGCGGGAAAATATCCCCGCTAAATTTAGCTATCAAAATTCCCTGCTAAATTTAGTGGGAAAAATTCCACGCTAAATTTAGCTAAAAAACTCCCAGTTAGTTGGCGCAACAAGTTCCCTGGTAAATTTAGTGGAAGAAATTCCCCGCTAAATTTAGCGACAAAATATTCCCGCTAAATTTAGCAGAAAACTTTTTCCTCTAAATTTAGCCAAACATGTCCCGCTAAAGTTAGCGGAAGAAGTTCCCCGCTAAATTTAGCGGGAAAAATTCCCCTGTAAACTTAGCGGGGAAAAGTTTTCGCAAAATTTAGCGGGGAATTTTTTCCCAAAAATCTAGCGGGAATTTAGCGAAATCTCCACGGTAAATGGGAAGGGAGCAGGAGTGGAAGAGTGGAGGGTACGGATGAGGATGATGGGCATTCCCTCCTCTCCATATCTTCCCCTCATCCTCCTCAAGAGCTGCGCTCTAATTCGGCGTTACAGGGGATTGTAAACACCTTTCTTTTTTTTTTACGCTGACATTAAGCTACGCCGTCTTAACCTCCTCCCTATCAGTGTTTCCAACGCTGAGATATTTCAATGTATAAGAAGTGCACTGTGCCCGTCGATATGTAATATGTGTAGATGGTTAGTTCTGGGCCGACTAAATTCGTCAAACAGCATAAACTATTCATATAGCGGGACGAAATCAACGCAAATAAGTCATGATTGGCAATTTCCTTGATGACTCTATCACTGCTAGAATATTGCTATGGCAGCTACTTACGCAACATAATAAGGTCACTTTTGGCATCTATTAGGGGTTCGAAGTTTGTGTTCACGGCGATCTGGTTTATTAAAATTATCGAACACACATCTATATCCTGACGTATAAAATGGTAGATTGTGGTGAGAAACAGATAGAAAACTCTGGCGTAGAAGTGAAAAGGCACAGGAGAAGACGTCTCTTTTTTCTTCAACTCCGAAGTTTCCTACTTTTGCTCACCATAGTCTCGGGTTTCAAACATCTTTATTAACTATCACCAGCTCGCCTGCACACTCACTGCCTCTTCATTAACCTATGTCATGTTTTCCCTTTTATTATATTCTTTATGATTTAATCGTAAATGAAAAAGTAATTAGATTTTTAAGCTAATTCATTCACTCACCCTTTTATGGTGTTTTTCTGCCACGCACCTTATTCGGCGGCTAATGCACACTTTTGACACCGCTGACCAAAGTGGATCAGTGACACGCAAGTTAAACATATTTTACTTCCCATAATTTCAAAAAAACATGTGTTGTATCACAAAAAAACAAAAAGTACCGCCTCCAATATGTTCTAGTTACACAAGGGCCAAACACGAAATTGTTTTTTTTTTTTTAATAAAATGCCGTTGCCCATTTTAAAAATACCGCGATATAACGTTGGATAAATGTCACCAGTTGGTGTGACTTCTACAAGATTCGACACTATAATGCAAGGAAAACTTTCAGCATCAATGTGGAGCAATGCAGCTTCAAAGGTGAGACCAATGATGCTGCGGGAATGCACATCTTCAACAAAAAACGATATTGTTCAGACTCGCAACAATACAAAAACCACAAACCGCGTGGCGTCAGAAAGAATAGACAGCTTCCCCGCTCCTAGGAACCATAAGTAAGTCACAAAACTAAAAAACGAAACCTCCTGTCGCCAGTGAGGTTTGAACTCACGACCCCTGGTTTACGAGACCAGTGCTCTACCACTGAGCTATAGCGGCAGCTTTTCCCGAAGACTCCTTAGGATAAACTAGAACCTCTATATCATTCTAAAAACACTTTTTGTTTTCCACAGCTTAAAAAATCTAAAGCGTTTTGAGCTGTGTTTCAAAGCCTCAAATGCTTTGTGACGGAACGCCATCCTCCCAGAAAATGGTCAGTCCGTCCATCCGTTCATTTTGCCGCTACGTTGAGCGAAGAAATTCAATTTGAGGTCTATTTGCGCATCAATTAATAATAAACATTTCTTTATTGTTCCAGCAAAGAGTTGAAAGGTGACTAGGAAAAAAAGCTGCAAAAACAGCTTGACTGGCCCCTAACCACCCCAACCAGCAGTCGTAAAGCAAGCACCAAAATAATTATACAATGAAATTTTATAAATTCATAACATAAATGAAAAACCATCGCACAGAAGAAACAGCGTTTTACAAAGCAATAGCACATTGAATCTACACACACACTCCTAAGCCATACAGTACATTCTAACTAAGCTCGACACAATCAGCGCTCATTGTTGATAATAAGGTTTGAAATAAAATATTCCCTTAAAATGCTCACCGATGTACTGTTGAAATCTATATCCTGCCTAGTCAGCTGATTAAGAATAGTTGGTAAAGTATATGCCATAGTTTGATTACCGTAATTGGATCTTGAATAGGGTACTTCCAAGGGTTCCTTAGTTCGTGTTGGATATGCATATACTTTTCGTTTTAGGTTCGCTAGGTTTTCAAGGTGACGCTGGGGTAGATTTTTTTCCATAATACATTTTGCACATAAACGATATTTTTATAAATAAAAAAAATTTATTATACCAAGTTGACCAAAAAGATCACTAACTGGATATTCAATGTCAATATTACATACACTTCTTAGTATCCTTTTTTCCAACACAAATATTTTCTGGAGGTTGGTATGAGTTTTGGTGCCCCATATGAGATGACCATAATCTATATGTGATTAGAATAATGAATTATATAAAATTAACTTTGTTCTGATTGGTAAGATGTGTTGATGACGATATACAATACTGACTATACTAGATAATTTAGATATAATATAATTAATATGGTCATCCCATGATAGGCTTCCCTGAAAAAACGATGCCTAAGGGTTTAAACTCGAGAACAATTTCAATTTGAGTAGAATTTAAAAAAAAATGTTCTTAGTTATATTGACACGCCTATTTTTGGACGAAACAGAACTGCCTTCGTTTTATTCGCGTTTATTCTTAAACCATTATGTTTACTCCAGATATGAAGCTTTTTCTGTGTTTCATTCGCATCATCTATAAGATCCGAGGAGTTATCACCGTTAAAAAAATGCTTGCGTCATGACCATAAATAACAAAGTATATTGATAGACTAATATTTAATATGTCATTTAAATAAATGTTGAACAAAAAAGGGCGGAGAATACTTCCCTAAAGAACGCCTGATTCAATCGGTTTGATTCCAGATAAATGACCATATATATTAACATACTGCCTACGGGAGGATAAATATGATTCTAAAAGTTGGTACGCTTGCTCACGAAATCCATACATGTCTAATTATTTTTAAAAATAAACGATGATCGAGATAGTCGAATGTTTTGATAAAATCAATGAATAAACAAAGCGTGAGTGCTCTTTTTTCAATTTTTCTAAGAATATGTTCTTTTTGCGCAAGAAGTGCTAGTTCTGTGGATCGTTGTTTGCGAAACCCGAATTGGGATGGACTTAAAATGTTATGGTTATCAGCAAATGCTGTTAATCGTAGAAGTATAATTTTTCCTAGGCCTTTAGAAAACACAGAGAGTATTGAAATAGGTCGGTACTTACCCAAGTCGTTTTTATTAGCTTTCTTATATAGAACGGTTACTTTAGCCAGCTGCATTTGTTTGGGAAACCCGCTTTCTAGCAAACGTACGTTAAAGATTTGCGTCAAAACAGGAGAAATAAGATCGATTACACAATTAACTGGTCTAATCTGTAAACCATCTAAATCACAACTTTTATTATTTTTAAAGCATTAAATACATAAATTACTTCTGAACTAGTAACAGGAGTAAGAGAGAGAGAGAGAGAGAGAGAAAACGTTTATTGAAGAACAGGAACGGGGTAGGGGAGAAAAGAGTTAGGAGCTGTGGGCGGCCATCCTATTCCGGTAGGCCGCGTGCCGCGGCTGCCATCCTCGCCCGAGAGATCAGGGCCTCTTGGTCTTCGAGCTGGCAGCTCTGCAACACGCACTCCCACTGCTCAAGGGTAGGGGATCTGGGTGGTGGAGGGTTGGTGGGGTACGTCCAGACAAGATGAGCTGTGGTGTTGGGCTCACCGCATTGGGGGCAGTTCAGTGGGTAGTTAGTAGGAAAGATGTGATGGAGATGGAGGTGATTGTAATACGTGTTGGTTTGAAGTCGGCGCCAGATGCGGGCGTCAGCGATAGAAAGGGAAGGGTGGGGAGGGGGATAGGTGCGTCGGGTTGCTCTGTAGTGGTAGAGGATGTCAGCGCATGTTTGGGAGAGGGGCGTAAGGGAGTTGGCAATGCTGGCTGCGTTGTTGGCCTCTTCTGGGAATGCCCGGTGAAGGAGCGCTCGGGCGGTGGCGTGTGCCACCTCGTTCCCAGGGAGGGCAGTGTGGCTGGGTGTCCACACTATGCGGGCATGAGGGAGGGTGGGGCATTGAGTAAGGATGGCCAGGGTAAGAGCTGAGACTCGTCCGAGTGCAAAGCGACGGCAGGCAGCTTGTGAGTCAGACAGTATTGTTATGCTGGGACTCGTGGCTTGGGTCATTGCGAGGGCAATGGCTGCTTCTTCGGCCGTGGTAGTAGACGCTGTGCAGACAGTTGCTGAGGTGAGGAAGGCATTGTCGATGCGGGCAACAGTAGCGACGTGAGCTGGTCGTTGAGGATAGGGAGAGGCGTCTGTATAGAGGGTGGTCGGGTCGCTGCCGTATTTTCTGATGAGGAGGCGAGTGCGATGCTGACGACGGCCGGCGTTGTATGTAGGGTGCATATGACGCGGAATAGGAAGGACCTGGATGTTGCGTCGCATTGACGGAGGTATGCGTTGTGGCGAGTCCGGAGTTTGTACCACTTTCCGGCCTAGCGTTTTGAGCAAATGACGACCGGCGGGTGCGAGTTGTAAGCGCTGCAGTTGGTTTTGGAGATGGGCTTCAATGATCTCCGAGAGGGTGTTGTGTAGACCCAGTTTCAATAAGCGGTCGGTAGAAGTGAAGGTAGGCAGGCCGAGGGCTGTCTTATAAGATTTGCGGATTAGGACATCAATCTTGGCATGTTCTTGTGGTTTTAAAGTAAGATAGGGTGCCCCGTAGGTGATGCGGCTGATCATCATTGCTTGAATGATGCGGCAGTTATCTGTTTCCTTGAGTCCGTGTCGGCGAGAGCATATTCGTTGAATTAGGTGTGTAAGTTGGGAGATTGTCTGTATAAGTTTGGGGAGATACGCGGCCCCGGAGCCGTCGTGGTGGTAGTGAACTCCTAGGATGCGGAGGGTCTTGACGGTTGGGATGGCTTGCCCGTTGAGAGAGAGGGAAGGGTCCGGGGTAGGGAGAAAGAAACAAAGATTGATTATTTCGAACACTGATGTACTTGCGAGAAACTGACTCAGAATTTTCTTTAACTTGATTTACAAAATACTCATTAAACGCATTAGCAAACTCTTTTCCGGAAAATTCCTGACCATTGAGGTTTAACTTTTCTACTTGATTCCGGGTACAAGAAACGACCTACGACAGAGTTTAACTTTTTCCATACAACGTCGACTTTGTATTACAGGATAAAAATAAGTTACAGAAATAAGATTATTTTGCATGTCGTAGTTCTTTGTTTAGCTGGTTTCGATAAAGTTTAAAATTTATAAATTTTTCAGTTTCCTTTACTGTTACAAAGTTTTGATATAGCGTATTTTAACACGAATTCTTGTGAGCAATTCTTTAGGGATTCAGGGTTTGCGACTTTTTCTAGAAGTATTGATCGTTTTATATTGAAAAAAAACGTTCATAAAGGTTTTTGCATTCACTCAAAAATCAGTTATACGCATTGTCTGCGTTCTTTTCTTGGTGGACATCGTTCTAATCCAAACAAATTAATCTCTGCCTGAAGTTGATCAGGTTATCAGCCGTTATATTCTGAACCTGAGCCCCTAGCAATTTTTTTTAGTAGCTTCCTGTTTATTTATTTGAAAAAAAACTCCTAAATGATCGCTTATATCAGTTATTACTATACCAGATTTCGTATCTCACTTATCGTAGCTTGAAATAAAAAGATCCAGTAGTGTCGATGATTCTGTGGTAATTTTCGTTGGAGCCGTTATCATATTCACACATCCGCATGCTTAGATCAGTGCTTCGAATAGCATTTTGTTTGTTGTCTCAAGTAACATGTTAAAATTAAAGTCGCCTCTCAGAATTTGGTTATATTGATTTTTATTCGCAAACTCTAAACGCGACTCTAAGTAAGAAAAAAAACGTGAAACATTTCCACCACTCGGCTGATGATAAAACACTACTATAATACTTTGCCCTATCAATACCGACAACATCTCGTAGTCTTTATCAACGCAACAGTAATCGGTAAGCATTTCACAAGAATTTTCTGCCTCTATCATCATTGCTACGCCCCCGCCTCGGCTTTCTGTGCGGTTTAAAAAGTAACAGTCATACATTGGTAATTTTACAACGTCACTAGAATCAGTGTACCTCTTCGGAAAGCAAAACTGCATCAAACGAAAAACTGAACTGAGTTTAAAGTACTTCCAGCTCGTCTGCTTTGTTTCGCGCTGATCGTGCGTTTATGGGGAAACATTTAAGGTAGTCTATGTACTTGTCTCCTGAGGAAGGTAATACATTCGACGGAAGGAAATTATAATCTCTTGACATAGCGATTTGGGCATCAAGTGAACCTGTCGTTAGCCATTGCATACACAATAATATCATAAAACTTGGGTTATATAAATGTGCGAGGCATCAAACTACTTTCTGCAAGTCATCCATAGACTTAATTACGTGTACTTGCTCGCGATCCCTTTTGCGCACAAGGATGTTACCATTCCTATGCCAGAAGTACTAGTAGTTCGTCGTTTTAGCTCATTCGTTTGCCTCCCAAAGAAGCGCCCTCTCCTCTTTTGTGAGGTTCTCCTGAATGTAAGTGTTCCATTTTTGCTTCTTCAGATTCGTCCGTTTGCTTAGCCATTCATCCCTGGTTGTCTGTTGAGCAAAACCTATAATAATACCTGAAATCTTTCCAGGTCGGGATGGTAGTCGATGAATGCTGGCCACTTCGTTCAGACTCAAGTCTGGCACTTTCCAGTCCCTTTGCAACCAGATTTACGTTTGCTATCAGATCTTCGTTGTCAGTTTTAGGCACTCCATGTACCTCGAGATTTTGCTTTCGGCTTCGCCATTCAAGTGCGTTAATTTCCGGCTTAAGTTGTTTTATTCCTACATCGGCGTTAGTTCCTTCCAAAGGTTCCACTCGTTTTTTTAGTTGCTTCATCTCCTTTTTTTGCTCAACGATATCTTTTAGTACTTTGCAGTTCTTATCCGACATTTCCTCCATGGATTTCTCTATGCCACTCATAGTTTTGTTTAGGCTCATATTGCTGTCTAGTTTGGCATTTATGGCGGCAAACATCACAGCTATGTTGGGTTCCGTATCCTCCTTGGTGCTCTGACTACCTCCCCGAGATTTGACAGCTTCGCATGTTGGGCATCAGCCACGACTTACCTAAAGCACTGCCCTTTGAATTAAAAGTCGCTTCGGGGATACCAGAGCAAGGACTTAAGTGATTGTCAGGTTCGTTCGGGAAGGTAAGAGAGAGTCATGGACAACCAGAGCCAACGAGAGAACTCGAACGTACATTACTGTAAGAAAGAAAGAAAGGAAAACAAAAAAACAGGAATACAATCAAGCGTCGGATAAAAGAAATAAATCTTGCATTCAAAGTAAAGGCATGTACTGTCAACCAAAATAGTCATCACTTGCATAGTCACCATGGGATGAGGCGGGTGAATCGTCGTTGGGCGGATCGTCGAAGAATGATGTCCGGCTCGCTGGTGCCCTTCGGACCAAGATGACGATACCGAGCGCGGTGATCCAAGCCTGGCGGAGTCGATTGCGATGACGGGACGTAGCCGACCCGAGCTCCGCAGCCCCAGAAGACAGCCGTCAAATCTCGCGCCTCGTCGGATTGCGCCGAACCCCTCTCGTGCCTCTTCATCCTTATTCTTCTTTCGCGCCGCTGAAAATCTCTCCTTTATTTGCTTTTCTTTTTTATTGTCTTATAAACCATGACAGTTTTACACATATTCACATCATAGGCACGTCAACCCTGAATCACTATCCGGCACTTCACCGTTGCACTTTGGACAAACATTTTCCATAGTTCAGAGTTCAAAACTACACAGTATCAATAACAGCAGCAGCAGCCGCAGCGTTATGCGCCAACAAAAGCAAAACGTAGTGAAAAATTCAAACCAACTTGTAACGATACAGAGGCGACACGTACACTAAAACGACGCGTGCATTAAAACGACACACGTGCATTAAAACGACACGAGCATTAAAAAAAATATAAAATGTTTTCAAAGTATTTTCCGCAAGTTTAATTTTATTCTTCAGTCTCCGTCCTATAGGGTTCACAGTGGTAAGGTGCTCACAACACTCGCGAATTCCAAAGCAAAAACCGCACGCCGCCAGTAAGGTTTGAATTCACGACCCCTGGTTTACGAGACCAGTGCTCTACCACTGAGCCATAGCGTCTGCGCTTCAATGCACTGTGTGGGAGAAACTAGGGCTTTGACGTCATTTGTAGAACCTGATAAACTTAACGAAGAACATGATGGAACTCACACGTCTAGAGGTATGGTTTTAAAACGCGAATAAACTTGTTTTTAGAATTGTACCCTTGAAATTTCTTTAAAGATTGGTGATTATCAGCACACTCGTTTCACATTGAGGTAAAAATATCGACAACCATAAAGGACCTACAAAGACTGCAGAAAAGCTACAAAAACTTAGATATAGCGGTTTTTAATAACATGCTTTAAGATACAACAGTCACTTAACATAAATGTTGAGGGATGCGCGTCGCAGCACGGTTTCAGGAGTGAATTATCAACTCTCAGGCAGCTGATCGAGACTCTCCATGACTTCGCGAACAGTATAAAGAATAAAGGCCAGATAGATACGATACTTTTAGAAGTCAGAAATTGGGTTTCACACGTCGAACTTAAAAAAACTGACACGCATTGCGGGTGAAGGCCCGGTAGTATCTTGGATTGAGGACTTCTTACTAAATCGGTTCCTATTTATATATCATGAAGGACACGCATCTCGACCTGTCGAGGTATTGTCAAATGTCCCGAAATGTTCTGTTTTGGCACCACTTTTATTTTTGCTCTAAATGAACGACATTGTCAACTGGGATCGATACTAATATAAATCGTTTTACCGAATACTGTATCGTCTAACGCAAACCAACAAGCCAAGCTGACCGAATTCTATTAAGCTAATTTCTGAAAAAGGTAGCCGATAGGTGCTAATAACTGCCAAATGACTAAATTCAGTAAAAAGCGTTTCTATGTGTCTAATAAGAATAAAATAATACTCTTGATTTACGTACAGTGTTAATTGTGCAACGTTGTGCAGGTCCCTGAATATAGGTATGCTAGTATTATGTTAGCGTCTGACCTGATCTTGAACCCGCAAGTTAAATATGTATCAATGACCATGTAAAATAAGTCTTTCCGAAGAAAACTTTAACATAATCACCTCATAAAATAAAGCTTTTAAAATACACCACTCTTGGTCGTCCAGCACTAGAATACGCAGTATATCCTTGTTCCCACATCCACATAAGAATGTAGGTATTATGGAAAGAGTCCAGCAAAAGGCAGTTCGATTTGTTTCTCAGGAATACAGCCGTTTTCATTCCACAACACAACTCTAAGAAATGCTGGTTTATTAACCATTGCTCATTGCAGAAATGTGGGTAACTGATATTTGTGTTCCGCCTTTTAAACGACGAATTCAAAATTCATAAAATGAAGTACGTTAAGCTATTAGAAGCCAGATCTGCTAGACATAAGCATATCTACACACGTTGAGTGAGCATTTAATAATTACAGCTTCAGATACTCATTTCTTCCTTCCGCTATAAGAGACTGAAGCAGTCTAGATCGTCATTTTCTTGCTTATACAAGTGGTAAACCACTGATGAGTGGTCCCTCGTTCAAAAAGGGCGCGATATTTTTTTTTTCGTTCTATTGATATGTGCCACATGTTGCATATATTTTTTCTTTGACCCAGTACCTGCAAAGATCCCAATAGAGACAGGCAGTATTTGTAAATGTATAAATTAATTGAATAAATTATATTAAGTGTTCTATTACTCTTTTTGAGAGAGATCAAATACAAAAATTACATTTTATTTCTCTGAGCAGAGATTTCCACTCACAGAGTATATTTGTCGCTATGTGAAAACATTCGGGCTGCCCAGAACAATTCCCAGTACACCAGGGTTGGAGGAAAAGCCTTGTGCCTACATGTGACGCGTTTGTCAAACAACAGTGTCACTTCTTTACTGTTTTCATAGTATCAAAAAAATATTTCCTTTTTAACATTGTCATTATGAGGAAGGAAAATTACTGAAGTACAAAAATAAAGTACTTCACTGTGGGAGGGTGTGCACACAAAAAGAAACGTATTATGGCCGTACGCCTGAGACATATCGCACGTAACAAAGAATAAGGAATGTGACTGGATTAAGCCACGCGTTTTTTTTTTATAAAGGTTCCAGGTAATTCACTAAGAACATTGCAGTAAAAACGCAGAGCGTTTACTACTGCCTTTAAGAACCTTAATCAGCCTAGCAAAAGCGGTCCTTTGTCACTCTGCTTGCTGAGTCTTAGTTATTTTTTTCTCTCTTAAAAACCTTCATACGTTACTAAAATATTCAATAATTTTATATTTTATCAAACTACAGCAACCAATTTTCCGTTCCACATTAACGCATTAGTAAGAAATTTAAGAGTTTTTAATAAAATTTTATTTTATAATTGAATATAATCAGCATGCCTCCAGTCTTAATATGTCAGTTCTACTATTTTGTTTTTCCTTTTTAGATTTTTCCTTTTTTGCCGTGTGTGATTTATTTGAATGTGTTACAACATACCCTGCTTCTAAGAGTGGGGTACCCTAACCTATAGTTTGAGGAGCTGGTTGTTATATCTTCCAAAATTGTGAGAAAAGTGTCATTTTCGTGTTCTCTGATATTATTGGGATTCAAATAGTGGTGTGACTGTCGTTTCGTTACTGTGTATGCTTCCTAGGAATTGTAATTTGTATGGGTTTCGGCTAATTATCTCATAATGAATATATTTTTCGCCGGCATTTTTCTTGAGATATTCAAAACTAATGTGCAAGGTTATTGCGCCTCATTTTGCATACCAAGCCATTCTTGGTCGTGGGCTTTGGTTTAATCTTGTTAAGTATGCAAATTTGAGTGTAATCAACGCCGTTCTCGACATACAGAAAATAAAATGTCAGAGAGTCAAAAACATGACTGTTGCCGTTGTTTAAGTCTTTTCATTGCCAACAAACAAAATTCATAATTCGGTTACCAAATGCATTTTGTTACATTTAAAAAACACTAAATTTCTCACCTTCTGTGATAATTTGAACGATGATTATATTATTTATCTAAAACAGGTCAACAATTTGTGTTTTTTGTAACGTCATCGTGTAAACCAGTAATAAAACAAATATTACAAAACGAATTATCACGAAAGCTTCGCAAAACTGGCTGATAGACGCAGTGTGCAAATCAAATTAGTTATTCCTGTCCCTTTAAATGTTGAAGACGTTGATGATATGATTACGTATGCAAGAAAGAAATATATACAAAACGCAACCACGCACGAAAAATCGTTTGCTCATGAAAATGTTTTTATCAACATACTTTTAATTATTTTTGTTTATTATTTTCAGTAGTCCTGCTCCTAGAGAATAGCCATAAGTAGTTACTATTTAACCATAAAGGGTGTTTAGGTTTTAATTCAAACAGACCTATTAAAAATGTGAAAGCTATATTAATCCGTCATCGAAAACCACTAAAAGATTAATAGGAGCGTAATTAATTTGTAACTTGCCGTTTTATCTCGTCACCAAAAGTTCGAGCCACCAGTGAGGATCGAACTCACGACCCCTGGTTTACAAGACCAGTGCTCTGCCACTGAGCTATAGCGGCTCGGTGGAATTCACATTCAGTTGCAATACAGACAGCTCTTTTAAAGAATTTTAGTTCACATTGGGGCAGCTTCTTTTTATGTTGTATTCTCCAACAGGATTGACAACCAAGATTACGTCTTTTAGTTTTTGTTTTTGTGAACGATTCGTCGTGACACCTGCTTGCTTCAATTTCCATTTCACCCTTACATAATTGGCCACATTTGTGTTTCAAGATTTAAATATATTCTGCAGGAGCGACTTATAGAACATGTATTAGCTTGGCAGAACAAAAAGCTTGTAGTGATGCCTGTGGGATGCACACCGGCCATATCATGTTAATCGATCAAATTTTTTAGCTGTGAATATTCCAGTGATTATACCGCCACTCTTCACAGTATGCTCATATGAGAGAAGGTTGTGTTCAGCCCAAGTATCTTGTGCATGACCGTAAAACGCTGTGAAAAAAAAAATGGAAGCCGTTTACAACTCCCTGTAATGCCGAATTGGAGCGCCGCTATTGAGGAGGAGGAGGGGAGGGTACGGAGGGGACGGTGTGCCCCCCCTCCTCATCCGTCTCTTTCCTCCTCCCTCCTCGTCTACTCCTCCAGTTCTCCTCGCCTCCTCCCCCTTCAGCCTCCTCCCTTCCTCCTCCTCTTTTCCTCCCTCTTTCCACTCCTCCCTCCTCCCTCCTCCTCCTCCCCATCCTCCACCCTCCTCCTCCTCCTTCTCCTCCTACCCACCCCCCTCCTCCTCCCTCCTCCTCCCCCTTCTCCCTACCACGCGGTGCATTATGAAAACTTCCCATTACGCACCGCGGTGACGCGAGCGTTGCATTATGGGAAGTTTTTCATAATGCACCGCGTGGTAGGGAGAAGGGGGAGGAGGAGGGAGGAGGAGGGGGGTGGGTAGGAGGAGAAGGGACGATGATGATGATGATGAAATACGTTTATTTTCTTTCATAATTAAAGCTCAGGCAATTGCTCTACGGCATGGCCTAAGAAAAAATTCAAAAAGTTTTACTGACGCCCGTTTTCTCCAGGTAGGAAATGACGGATCTGAGCAGTTGAAGTCTTCTTCCGGAATCCCCTGCTGGTTTTATCCATTCATTAAGGTTTTCGGGCTTATCTTCGGGAATTATTGTTTCATGTGCATCCTCCCTTTCTCTTCTGAAGTGTTTGCAGTCCCACAGGAGGTGTTCGATATTTGGTGGGATTCTTTTCTCTACAAAAGTTACACTCTGGTGGTTTTGGTATGAATTTCGGGTCTTGTCTCAACTTTGCTTGTGTCTCCCATTTCTTGAGGAGATGCGGGGTTATAGCACTTCCTGTCCTTACCTTTCTCAAGAGAACTGTTTGGTATCTTTTGAGTCCAGAAGGGATGGGATCCTGTTCTTCGGGATGCCTGTTTCGTAGTTGTTGCTGTAGTTGTTTCTTTGCCTTATTTATGGTAGCTATAGGATCGTATTCTTTACTCAAGCTTTTTAACACAGTAGAGTACGGGTGATCTCGTTGAGATTGGCCTGGTCTGTCGGAAAGGAGGGAACGACTATACTCTTTCGCGACTTTGTTGGCAACCTCATTTCCCTTTATCCCCGTGTGTCCCGGGATCCAACGCAGGAGTATCGTTGCATTCTTCTTCTTCAGTGTTGTTATTGCCGCCTTTAGGATTTTTCGTATTGTCGGGCTTACCGCATGGTGTACCTTACATGCTCTAATAACCTCTTGTGAATCGGTAAAAATGGTTATTCTTCTCTTTTCTATTGTATTGCTGCTTGCGTGTTCTACTGCAGCCAAGATTGCTTGCGCTTCGGCTTCTTTCAGGGTGTCTGCGACTGTTGGGTATGCCCATGTTCCTATGTTCAGGAGGTGAAAGGCTATCGTTGCGTTATTGTTGCTGACCGCCGCGTCCGTATAGTATATCGCTACCTCGGGGTCATTGCGGATGAGCTCAATTTCTACGTTGTGTTTTTTGGCATATCTTCTCCTTCTTTCCTGGTGATCAGGGCCCATGTTCTTCGGAATGGGTGTGCCTGGAACTACCATTATCCGTTCCCATCGTGGTATCTGTTCCGGAAAGTCATCACAGTTTGCTCGTGTCTTGATTTAGCAGATTCATGATACCTCGCCCTTCTTTCGTATTGATCATCTTAATTTTGTGCATTTCTTCCTGTGTCGCTCGTAATTCCTCAAAACTCGTTAAAGCGACGCATTTGTGTAGTTCTTCTATCTTAACGTTTCGCGGCAATCCTACAATGCACCGTCTCGCATCGTTTAGTAAACTTTCCAGTTTCTCCATGTTCTTTGTATCGATCTTGTAAAATCTTAGCCCATACATAATTTTGGAGATGAGCACTGTTTGAGTCAGAGTTCGAGCCACTTTTTCTCCCGCCCCTCCGAGTCTGTTTGCGATTCTTCTGATTAACGATGTTCCTTGTTTCCACGTTTTGGTCATTCTTTGTATCCATTTAGTTGGGTCGTTCCTAACATTGGCTGTTATTTCCAGTATTTGGTGATCATCTGTCTTTTCGATAGCTTTCCCGTTAAATTTTAGTTCCACGTTGGCAGGTGCCTTATAGCCGAAAATCATGTATCGGGTCTTTTCTGGCGATGAATTAAGTCCAATCGATTTGAGATACCTATCGATCGTGTTTAATCCCTCTTGCAGGATTTCTTGCTGCCGTTTCGAGTGGCCTCTGTTTGTCCATATTGTTATGTCGTCCGCATATACCGTACAGTAGAGTCCTTCTATTTTGTCAAGCTCCCACAGCAATGGAGCCATTGCGAGGTTGAACAAACTCGGTGATATTACCGATCCTTGGGGTACGCCGATGTTGTTGGACTTTACTGAGCTGAGGTGCTGACCTACTTTAACGGCATACGTTCTATGTTTCAAAAATGCTTTTTCAAAATTAAGTGGCCGCCGTCAACGGCGGACCGCCGTTGACGGCGGTCCGCCGAAGACATGAACAAGACATTTGGTGGGATCTTTTCGGCGGACGGTGGTCCGCCGAAAAGATCCCACCAAATATCGAACACTTCCTGTGGGACTGCAAACACTTGAGAAGAGAAAGGGAGGATGCACATGCAACAATAGATCCCGAAGATAAGCCCGAAAACCTTAATGAATGGATAAAACCAGCAGGGGATTCCGGAAGAAGACTTCAACTGCTCAGATCCGTCATTTCCTACCTGGAGAAAACGGGCCTCATTAAAACTTATTGAATTTTTTCTTAGGCCATGCCGTAGAGCAATTGCCTGAGCTTTAATTATGAAAGAAAATAAACGTATTTCATCATCATCATCATCCTCCCTTCTCCTCCTACCCACCCCCCTCCTCCTCCCTCCTCCTCCCCCTTCTCCCTACCACGCGGTGCATTATGAAAAACTTCCCATAATGCAACGCTCGCGTCACCGCGGTGCGTATAATGGGACGTTTCCCATAATGCACCACGCGGTTACACCGACGGTGACGGCGACGTCGGCGCCGACGCCGCTCAAGCCGGAAACGGGTGCCTAAGAGCTGCGCTTTAACAACAGGATTGTGTTGCGGTAAATGATTCACTCAGACTAACATTTAGATGATTGTGGTTGCGGCGTGGTTTAATGAAGAGACTTTCTCCAGTGTAGCTGTAGCACCTTGCTTTTTCGCAAAATTGCGCCCTTGATTTGAATTTTCGAATGAGGCGATGTAAAACTCCTACTGCGTGCCGCTGGAAGTGATGCGACACTATACATAAACTCACTGTCTATACTGGCCATAGGCACTATTGCAAACGATCGATATATGCCAACGAACTATATAAAGTACTATCGAGAGATATCTATTGATAGACAACTATCTACAGCATGAAGCAAAGGGAGTGATATCAGTTTGAGAGGACCGCATTAATTCACTTTTGAACGTATTGAGCTACGTTTTTGCATCGTGGTGTTCGAAGAACGTACATGAAGAGTGTCAAAATTGCACTTAAAATATTAGCTGAGTAAAGAATTATAGACGACAACAGCGCAAAAGACACGGACACGTAGAAGAACAGGGCAGGACAGACATAGCGCTACTCGTCCGTGTCGTTCGTGCCCTCGTCCTCTATAATTCATTACCACCTAGACCAGCACTTTGTTCTGCCTAAGCAAAGAGTTAGAGATAAAGAACTTGAAATACCTACATACGGCGGCCGTCTAATATCTAAAGGCGTCTGACTGGATCAACATCCTCTATTTGTCGGCTGTACCCCCCCCCCCCCCCCCCCGCCCCCCCCCCCCCCCGTCGACAGGCGGGAATCGGCAGGGAAGTCACCAGTAATGTGTTTTGAACGTGAGCCCACCATCCTTATTGGAGGCTTGTTTTGGGAGTTTCTTTCTTGTTGAGTCACGCCTCAAGAAGCATAGAATTGTAGGGGAGCCCGGAGGTCGCCGCCGAAACTCCGCCCGAAAACGGCGATGGACAGATCTCGTCCACTGGCACCTCCCATAGCAAAGGACAACCCTCACTTGCTCGTTGAGAGCCAAGTGCATCGTGAACATGATCGCACTCTAAAACATCAGGGATGAAAGTTGCAGACAAGAACATAGATGCGGTAACAACCAGAGAGTGCGAAACCGACGACGGTTTGTAAATGAAGATAATTGTCAAAAAAACGAGACAACACATTTGGTTTGTCTTCATTATTTGTTTTCTTTGTAGAATAAAATAGCACTGACAATTCTTGCAGAAAAAGAGCGCATCAATTTTGGTCCAGAAACGTCCTCTGTTATTGCCGAGGTCGAGAAAAGCGCTCTTCGTGGCCGCCGGTGGAGAGCCTGTATTACAGAGAGTGTCCAACAAGTCCATCAAGGTCATGTCGTTCATGGGCCGTGTTTGCAAGAGGAGCAGCGAGGAGGTGACGAACGCGCTGATCGTCTGCGAGCGTCTCTGCCGTTTTGCTTGCTTTCATTCTCGCCACGCGACAACGCAGCGCATGCGCACTTGAGACCAATTGGTGCTGGGGGCGTTCGCCATTAAAAGGCAAACTCTCCTCATGGTTCGAGATGGAGTCTCTCTACAATCTAGGCTCTCAACCTGCCTGCAGTCTTACGTGCCACCATCGGTCGGCTGGTGCGTCAATAAGACACTTTTCATAAGCAGACGGCTGCAGTAGCTTGGGATTTCAAGTCTTTCACTTCTAACGTTTTACACATGTAAGTTGTTAAGAAAATCTTTATACCCTTAATGCCAATTCTTCGGCCAGCTCTGTACAATATCTTAACTCAATACGTCCACACAAACCGATTTACGCCGTCTCTACAAGCAGCCATCGATCTCTTTGCTTCACGCTGCATACGACTATCGAGAGTCAACTATCGCTAAAGGCAACTATCGATAGGCAACTATGGACAGTTGCGTCTCGATGAACTACCAGTACTTCAGGAAGTAAGCTTCTAGAAAACGATCGAGTGTTGAGAATGATATGTATAGAAAATATTTGACACAATTAGAAAACATTCCATTCAGACAATAAAAACATATCAATAGTTCTTTCTTACGTCTCTCTATATCGGTTTTGAGCATTTATAAATTTGGGCCTTGTCTGCCTTCGTTCCTATTTTTTTCGATCCCGTCACAGTGTTTACTCATTCTCGGGTTAAGCATGAGTTGAACTTAAGTACATAGAAGGACGACACAAAGTTGCCCTGTGTTATACGCCCTGACTAACTGCTTAAACGACGTATTTTTGGAGGGCTCAATATTTCGCGATTTAGGTCAAAGCTGAAGTTTGGAATAATTCGCGGGTTCTAATTTTCGCGAAACTGTGGGATCTCAATATAAATTCGAATGTGTTTACATTTTACCGAAATTGTTCACGTGACCTATTTTCGTGAATTGTAGGCGATACGCGAAATTCCCGAAAATTTGGTCCATGCGAAAATGAAGTCGTTTACAGTACTCTGCTTACTCCGGAGTGGGCAAGTTTGGGTACTTATTTGTACTTTGCAATTTGTATTTCTGTCTGGCTGTTCTGATAAAAATGTATAATTTTATTTCAAATAATCGGTTGATCGTTAATAATAATTCTGAAAATAATTTCTTGGGGTATTTTCGCTGAATATTGTTTGCACCTTCTATAATTAACAGTGCGACGGAACCAATTCATGGTCATATGCGATCTTTGGTATTCCTGTTTTTTTTTATTGATTTTGTTTTGCTACTTAAGTTTTTGATACCCCTAGAGATTTACGACAACATTTGGTGAGACATAAAGACACATGGTTATAAAATATTTTGAAGTTTATAATTGCAAGTGCGTGTGGCATTTGAGTTTCGCCTATTCAAAACTTTCAGAAATTTCCTTTCGAAGTCTTCACAATTAATATTATATGTATAATTTTATGTCCTGACTAACTACTCGACTTACTCCGGAGTGGGGCAAATTTGAGTATTTATTGGAACTCTAAATTTGTTTCGCTGTTTGGCTATTTTTATTAAAAATTAATTTTGCTTTTTAATAACATGTTGATTGTTAATACGAATTCTATAAACAATTCCTTGGTGTATTTTTGGAGAATATTGATAGGACCTCCGATAATTAACAGTAGGACAGAACCGATTCACGGTCAAACGTGAACTCTGATAGTGCTTTTTTTCAGCTTGTGTTTGTTTCTTGAGTTTTCGATACCTTCAGAGATTAACCACAGTATTTGGTGAGACAAGGAGACAAATGGTTATAAAATATATTGGAGTTTATTATTACAAGTGCGTCTGGCATTCCTGTTGCGCTCATTCACAAATTTTCAGAAATTTCTTTCGAAGTCTTCACTGCTGAAAAGTAATAATCATCACTTTGCTGGAAAATTATATCGATATATACATGGAGCATTTTGCATTGTTTTAGAATATGTTTTTACAGAGGGGAGCTTGCATTCGGGATTTTTCAGCTCTGGGGCTAACTGGGTGGCTACGGTGGCTGCTAGAACTGAGGCGAAATCAATTTTTTTTCGCTAACCGACAAAAAATAATTAAGGTTTGTCTCATTCCGTACTATTCAAGGAATGCATTTCATTTTGAGAAGGGACACCAGGTAGTCTTTTACAAAGACTTGCAGAAGGTAGTCTTTTGTAAAAGACTTCCTTCGGTAGTCCTTTAAAAAGACTACCTTCGGTAGTCTTTACAACATCCATAGTTACATGCGTGTTTAAACCAACGATAGTGTCTATAGCACTAGCGATTGTCTTGGAAAACTAGCCGCTTGATGCTCATTTCTGCAATGTTATCTGGCAAATCCGTGTTTACAAGTAGACGCAAACGGTATTATCACTGTCGTTTGTGTGTGTTACATGTTCACACCCATCATCTGAACGACCTGGTTGATGTAGTGTCGTATATGGTATGAGACTTCGGCAGCCTTTTAAAGATGTCGACGGTATCGCAAACATGTCTAGGGCTCTGACACCTAGTAACTGGTATGTTATCTTATCCATCTTGACTTGTTGACCCATAAAAACCACGACCGCTAATCGATAAGATAACACCCGATATTGTGTTGCTTCGGGGTCCCCTAGTTCTATAGGGCCGCTAGCTCCACTCGGGTCGGCTAAACTCTCTCATTATAAATGACGTTGCCCCGGGGTCATAACCTTCCATCGGTTTCGGTAAGTTATGATGGTCCCATGAAACATTGGCAACCCGCCGCCAGGTTCTGCGCTAATATTGCTTGCTCAGAGTATCCGCTTGAAAATGTATCAAATTATTAAAACGAAAAGCAGATTGCCGTCAAGTTAGTAGTACAGTCCAAGTTCTTACCTTCTCAACTTTAGAAGAGCAAACGCTAGAGTGGAGGTCACCTCCTATCCAGCCTTCGCTCTGCTCAGTGGAAAAAACATTCCGAGGAGACCTAGGCACATCTTATGAGTTGTGAATGCGAAAGCATTCTCGGCGCCAAGAGAGCGGAAGCGGCCGTAGCGCCGGCAGGAAGTGCGGCAGTGCGCCGCGCAGACCGCCCTGGCTCACTGGGACTGCTGCGCCGCTGGGTCAGGACGCGGCGGGAGTGCGAAGCTCGGCGGCGCGTGCTAAAATCACGTGTCCTATCATCATGAGCATCGCCCTAGCTGCGGGAATTGGTTGACGACGTTAGACCTCGAAGCAACGTTATTAAAACACTCAGTTTGGGAAAACTCGTCGTCGAAACCTACGCCGCTGGCGTCCACCGAGACCGAGCTTAATACGACAACAGCGCCACTCTTTATCATTTTCTGTACTGTGGTCACCTTGAGCTTTTAGAAAGCCTTTTTTTGCGTAAAACAAACGGAAAAGACTTTTTTTGTGTGACTTGATTGAAGTTTTAGTACAAAATGAAGGGCGCGTGATGGTTTTAAAAATCTTTAGTTTGCAAAGTTTTGCGGCAAAATTAATATTGTTTTTATAGAACCATGCCTCAGCGGTGCTTTCAGCTAGCGCGTCCCGACCTAGGTGCATTTTTAACTTCGGTAGTACGACGCGGCGCGTCCGCTGGTGGTACGGGGGTGGCCCCTGTAACCTCTTTCCCCTGTAT